>VMDO01009645.1:0-76142 GCA_007922755.1 Pedetes capensis
CATGGAGTTGTTAAATTTCAAAAACTGTACTCTCCCACAAGGTTAGGGAAGGGAGTTCTTGGGACCAGGGTGGTACACATCTCAACCAATAATACAGTACTGTGTTTCAGAGGACCTGAAAGGAATCTACAAATTATAAGTAATACATCCAAGTCTTCTTTAAACATTTTAAATTCTCATAGTGTTGGGAAAGGTTCAGTGTGCTTAATTCAAGATCAATCATATTTATACCACTTTCTTTGTAAGTCCATTCTTCTGTGTTAAGAGATGGAGAAATACATTACATCATGTTTATTTGACCCTTTTCCTTAATGCTAATGGATAAATGTTTCATATTTCTTCTCAAATATTTTACTGACTATGATTTCAGATGGAGCTGCTTTTAAAAGAGTGTCCTCTCCATAAACAAACAGATTCACTACATTCACCAAATTGGAGACAGTAATTTAAAAAATCCCAACAAAGAAAAGTCTAGAACCCAATGAGTTCACAGATGAATTCTAACATATATTCAAAAAAGAATTAATACCTATTCTCCTCAAATTATTTCATTAGATAGGGGAAAAAAGGATATTTCTAAATTCATTCTATGAAGCCAGTATTACTCTAATACCAAAACCAGACAAGGACTCTGGTTTTTTTGTTGTTGTTGTTGTTGTTGTTTTTGTTTTTGTTTGTTTGTTTTTTTTGTGTGTGTGGTACTAGGGATTGAACCCAGGGCCTCACGCTTGTATGCTCTGCAAGTGCTGGACCACTGAGCTGTACCCTCAGCCCATTTTTTTTACTTTTTGAGATAGGGTCTCACTAAGTTACGCAGATTGCCTCTGCTCTCGAACTTGGGATCCTCCTGCCTCCGCCTCCGGAGCCGCTGGGATTACAAGCGTGCATCACCAAGTTCAGCCCAAAGACTCTTTAAAGAAAAAGAACTATAGGCCAGTTTGTCTGAGGAACATTGATGCAAAAATCCTCCACAAGATTCTGGCAAACTGAGTTCAGCAACATATAAAAAAGATCATACACCATAACCAGGTGGGCTTCATTCCACAGATGCAAGATTGGTTCAACATATGAAAATCAATTAATGTACTTCAATGTATCAGGAGACTTGAGGACAGGAACCACGTGATTATCTCAATTGATGCTGAGAAGGCCTTCAACAAAGTGCAACACTCATTCATGTTTAAAGTACTTAAGAAACTAGGCAGAGAAGGAAAGACAATCTATGACAAACTCACAGCCAACATCATATTAAAAGGAGAAAAGCTGAAACCATTTCCTCTAAGATCAGGAATAAGACAGGGATATCCATCCTCTCCTCTCTTATTCAATATTGTGATTAAAGTCCTAGCCAGAGCAATCACACAAGAAAAAGGAATTAAAGGAATACAGGTAGGAAAACAAGAGGTTAAACTTGCAGATGACATCATTCTTTACCTAAAGGACCCCCAAAATTTCACTAGAAGACTCTTAGAGATAATTAGCTCTTTCAGGAAAGTAGCAGGGTACAAAATTGACACTCAAATAATAGTAACTTTTCTTTACACTAATAGTGAACAGGAAGAGAAGGAAATCAAGGCAATAATCCCATTCACAATAGCACACCAAAAAAATCAAATACTTAGAAATCAACCTAACCAAAGACCCTAAAGACCTCTACAAGGAAAACTTCAAAAAATTAGAGAAAGAAATAGCAGAAGATACCAGAAGATGGAAAGACCTCTTTTGCTCATGGATTGGGAAAAAATATTGTGAAAATGGCTATATTACCAAAAGCTACTTATATATTTAATGTAAACCCCATCAAAATACCAATGACAGACTTTACAGAAACAGGAAAAAAATCCTAAAATTCATATGGAAGCACAAAAGACCACATATAGCCAAAACAATCCTTAGCAGCAAAAGTAGCACTGGAGGGATGACAATACCTGACTTCAAACTATACTACAGGGTGATAGTAGGAAAAACAGCTTGATACTAGCACAAAAGGCTTTAAAATCAAAGGAACAGAACTGAAGACCCAGAGAAACACCTAAGCAACTACAGCCACCTGATTTTTGATAAAGGGGCTAAGGATGTTCAATGGAGAAAAGGTAGCCTTTTCAACAAATAGTTCTGGGAAAACTGTGTATCCATCTGCAGAAGATTGAAAATAGATCCATATCTATTAATCTGTACAAGAGTCAACTCAAAATGGATCAGAGAGCTCAACATTAAACTAGAAACCTTAAAGCTACTAGAAGAAATGTTAGGGAATATGCTCCAACACTTAGGCATTGGTAAGTATTTCCTCAACAAGACTCCAATCGCCCAGGAAACTGATTAAGAATTGATAAGTGGGATTACATGAAGGTAAAAAGCCTCTCTACAGCAATGGAAATAATCAACAGAGTAAAGGGAGAGCCTACAGAATGGGAGAAAAATTTTACATCCTATACATCTGAAAGAGGACTAATTTCTAGAATATACAAAGAATTTAAGAAAGCAAACACTAAGACAACAAATAACCCAATAAACAAATGAGCAATGGAACTGAATAGACAGTTCTCAAACATAGAAATATGAATGGCTAATAAATACATGGGGCTGGGATTTAGCTCAGTTGGTAGAGTGCTGCGCTGCAGTCTCTGAGGTCCTGAGTTTGATTCCCAGCACCGCAAAAATGGGAGAAGGGCCTGGCAATCCACTCCCAAGGCAATCCCGAAACAGCCATTGAAAACCCTATGAGGGTCGCTATGAGTTGGATACCGACTTGACAGCACCTAACAACAACAACAATAAATACATGAAAAAATGCTCAATATCCCTAGCCACTAGGGAAATGCAAATCAAAACAACACTGAGATTTCTTCTCCAGGAAAAATGGCCAAAGATAACAAAATAAATAATAACAAGTGCTGGTGAGGATACAGAGAATAAGGAAGGCTTTTACACTGCTGGTGGGACTGTAAATTATTTCAGCCACTTTGGAAATCAATATGGAGGTATCTTAGAAGACTAAGAATAGAACTGCCATATGACCCAGTTATACCACTCATGGGAATATACCCAAATGAAGATAAGTCATCATTCCACATGGGTAGCTGCACTTCCATGTTTAGTGCAGCATTCTTCATAATTGGAGGCTATGGAATCATCCAAGATGTCCATCAATAGAGGAGTAGATTGAAGAACTGTGGTATATATACACAATGGAATATTAGTGAACAATGAACAAGAATGGAATAATGTTATTTGCAGCAAAATGGGTGGAACTGGAAAACATTCTTAGGTAATCTAAACCAGTCCCAAAAAGAGAAATATCATATGTTCTCACATGTGGGAGCTAAATCTAACTTAAAACAAGAAAAATAGATAAAATATATGTATATGAAGACATACAACAATTAACATTCATATGTATCTAAGAAGGAAAAATATAAGCAAAGTTTAAAGAAGGGGGAGGGGATCAGTGAGTGGGAGCAGAGGTTGGGGAAGAGAGTAGGGGAGAGGAAATAAAGTAGAGAAGAAAAGGGGAGAGGAAAATCTCAAAATATATGATCCAACTCTATCAATACATGGGAAATGTGGTTCTGTAAAACATATAAGTAGATGAATGTATAAGCAAAAGTGATGTAACAGTTGCATAATGGAGATAGCAAAAGTCTTTCTACTCTGTAACCCACCAACAGTTATTAAATAAATAAATAAATAAAACAACTACACCCATAAATTAAAAAAGAGAGAGTGTCCTCTGATTATGGAGAGCTGGGTTTTGAGAATAAGAACCAGAGAGGGTAGCTGGGGGTGTTGCTTAGTGGTTGAATGTTTGCCTCACATGCACAAAGCCCTGAGTTTGGTTACTAGCATATAAAAAAAGAAAGAACCAGAGAGGGCTATTTTGAATCCAGCTGTTCGGTTTTATTATTTTATATTGGCATTGCAGTAGGCACAGCCAAATTTAACACTGTTTTCCATGCTTTCACATAGCCTATTTCAAGTCTGTACTTGAAGAGTTGCTTATATTAACATAGAGCCTTTATTGCTGTCGTTCATTTGCCAGATTATATTCAATTAATTTTTGCATTCTGAGGCTGTGTGTGTGTGTGTGGTGCTGGGGTTCAAACCCAGGGCCTCAAACATGCTGGGCAAGTGCTCAACCACTTAGATATATTCTCAACTCAAGTGTTTTTTCTTTCCTTTTCTTTTCTTTTGTTTTCTGAGACAAGATCTCACTCTGTTGCCCAGGCTGGTCACAAGTGATTCTCCCTCCTCAATTTCCCAAGTGCCTGGAACTACAGGTGCATGCCACATCTGGCTTAGACCTGCTTCTTTTACCATGATCTTCTGCCTTCATTTGTCAACCCACAAGTAGGAGCACAGAACCATTTTAATATTAGCCAAATGAAAATTTATTTCAGAGGGATATCTGCCAAACGTGTTGTGAGCAGAGCATTACAAAGCCTAATATCATATATGTGAATTCATGGCACTTGCAATTCCCCTTGCAATTATTTGCAGAAACTAGTACTCCCCTACACTGGAATGAATAGTTAATAAAGAAAGTTTTGATTTTTGACAGTTCAAAAATTTACAGCCTGACAATGATCAAAGACTTGAGGAAGTAAATTTTGCAAATTTAGAGCACCCCAGAAGGTTACCTCTACAAGCACCTCTGAGAAAGTTGACAGTAATCAGAGAGCTGAAAAAAACAGCGTAGACATTCTGTACAGTTGGTCTATTTGACTTCTTTGCTTTTCCTTCTAGAAGTAATGCATACCCATTGTAGAAAATTAGACAGCAGTTAAAGGTAAAAATGGCAGAATAGAGAGAGCTTGTGATTCATCACCCAGAGAACCACTGTGAATAGAGTGGGGGGTATCTTTTCAGACATTTTTCTGTATGACAATATACCTATTTATCTTTAAATGAAACAGATTTTGATTCCACTTTCTAAGTAAGCTAGGAAGTTTTCTCTTGGCTTTTTTAAATAAACAGGTTATTTAATAAAAGATGTCATTCTGGAGACTTAGAAAACACCCTTCCTTTCCTTCTTAAGAAATGGGGAATTACACGTAGGCAATTTACTTAACATTTTTCATTCTGTCAGTGTGGTTGGATGCCAAATGGCTATTCTAAATAATTTTTGAAGGTTTTTTTGATACTTTGCCAGGGAAATCATAACTCTTAAAATTCTCCATAACCCCAACCATACAATTAGATTTATAGATAGATATCATGTTCCAGGTTTGTCATTTATTTACTGTGTTAGTGTCTGGGATTAATGCCAAAGGCTGTTCAGCCTCACTCCATTTATTAAATTAGAATGTACAATTAAGTTTATACAATACAGTTGAGGGGAAAAAAGACTTTGTTTATCATTCTAGGTATGTGTCTTTACATCAGTGACAAAGAAAGGTATTATTTCTAAAATACCTCTGAACTCAGCCTTACCGAGAAACCAGGTATCATGGTCAGTGGAATTAATGAATTGATACCTGAGCCATAAGCAGACCTGCTTTATTCCAAACCCTCTTCCACACTGCTGCCAAACATACATTGTCTTCTAATAGTCAAATCTGTGAGTTTCCTCTGTAAAGCCCTTCTAGAGTTCCTAGTTGCCTGCCCTTGGAATCAATTTTAGACTTTTTAGACAGGGAAACAGGCATTTTGTGATCTGCCAAACTCATTCTCTCAAATCCTTGATTCCAATCACATTAGAGTACTTGTCTCTGTGGATATTGATGCTATGCTCCTGTGCTTATATTCGTTGTCTTCTTTTTCTGTATGCTTTGTTGCACCCTCTCAGGCCAAGCATCATTTCTTCTATAAAACCTTCTTTAATTTTCTCTACTGCCTTGTCCTGGTTTCCAGACAGAGCAGACCCTTGTGCCCCATTACATATGCATACATAATTGTGTTGCAGCAGCTGACATACTGCTGTACTTCTTTATTTTCACATGGGCCTCTCCTTGGCAAACTCTTCACCATCTTTTTGCAACTGATTGTATCTTTTCATAGCTCTCATCTTTCATTAAGAACAGTTTGATAGCCTTTCAGCTAGTTTGCCTGCCTCCATTCTTACTCACCAATGCCATAATTCATTCTTCATACTGTAACATACTTAGTTTTTCCTGTTTTTAATTTCTATAAAAACAATATCAGATGTATTCACCATTGACTTGTTATTGTTTACCCAACAATATTTTTACAATGTATCCATATTGACATTCCATTGATTCATTTTTACTGCTGTATAATATTTCATCTTATAAACGTACTATCTTTTCATTTTAATACATTCTATTGTGTTCTTTGGGTTGTTTTCAATTCTTACTAATATAAATAGTGATAATACAGATAATTTTGTACATGTCTGTTTGTGCAAGATTTTCTCTACTAAAAGTAGAATTATGCATTGTAGAGTGTACACACAGCTGCTAGGAAATACCAAAGTATTAACTGAACTGGTTGAAGTAATTAATACATCAGCTAACAGAATTCTTGTTTCTCCACCCTCTTGCCAATACTTGATCTTATTCAACTTTACATTTTTGCTCATCTATCAGGTATAAAATTTTATCATTATGGTTTCAGTTTTTGTTTTTATAATTACAATTGCAGTTGAGTCTATTTTCACATATTGGCCAATATGTTTCCTCTTCTATGAAATATCCATTCATATTCTGTGCTCATCTGCCTATTGATATATCTTTGTTATTGCTAGGTTATTGATAGTTTTTTATTTTCTGTTTTACAGTCTCATGAATACTAAGCATGCATTGTACTACTGAGCTACATCCCTAGTCCCTTGGTGATATGTTTTTGATAAAGTAATGTTTTACAATTAGATATAATCAAATTTATCTTTTTTTCAGAAAATTTCAAAGATTTGACTTTCATATCTTTGTCACTAACACAGTGGTAATTTGTGCATATACATAACGTAACTCCATACATTCATTAGATGAATTAGGGATCCAGTTCCTTTTATTCTTCCCCATATGGATTATCCCAGCTCTATTTTTATGGGGAAATTCATCATTTTCTTAACTCACTTACAATTCCAGCATTGGAAAATATGTTTTCAGTTCTCTTTACTGTGCCACTGGCCAGTTTGTTGATATCTAGGCAAATTTTATGTTGTCTTAATAAATAGAGTTTTATAATATCTCTTGGTATCTGGCACAAGGAGACTCTCCTTTTCCTTTTTAGAAGTATCTTGGCTTTTTTTGGCACTTTGTTCTTCAAATAAATTAAAAGTCAGTTACAAAAGTTATTTGGATTTGTACTGAATCTATAGAGTTTTGGGGCAATTGGCATCTTTAAAATGGAAATCCTCTGTTCATATGACATGTTTCTCTATTTACTTAGGTGTTTTTATATGTATTTCCAGCATTTTTCATAGTATTCTGCATGAAGTTTTCAAAATATTTTTGTTATATTTATTCCTAAATACCTTACATTTTGTACTATTGTAAATGGTATCCTTTTACAATTAAATTTTGCATCTGTTTCTGATGGCATACAGAAATACAATTAACCTTTGCCCATTGATCTTATATCTAACTAAATTTTCTTACTTCTTAGCATTTTTGGTAGATTCTTTGAGTTTTCCATGTAGACAGTTATTTATAAATAATTATCTTTCTTTCCTTTCCAGTTTTTGCAATCTTTTGTGCTTTGTTGTTGTTTTTGATGTTCTGCAATGTGTAGGCCTCCAGCACAAAGTTATTAGGAATGATGATAGTTTATCTCCTTGTCTGTTTCCTTTTTTAAAAAATGAAATACTTTTTAATGTGTCCTGAGGATTTTTGTTTGTTTGTTTGTTTGTTTTTGGCAGATACCCTTTATGATGTAGGCTAAAGATTATTTTTTCCCTATCACTCTTTGGCTAAGAAATTTTTGTGTTGATTATACACAGTTTGTGGAATTTTCTTGAATTTTTTTTTACCTATTTTGAAATGGCCATATGGTTTATCTCTTTTAATCTGTTAATGTAAACCACTGAATGCTGCAATAGTCTTCCATTCCTGAAATAAATCCTACTGATCATAATCTTCATCTACATGTGTATGTACATATATATAAACACATATGCATGTGTGTATGAATATATATATATATATATATATATATATATATATATGTAGCTGGATATAGTGCTAATATTGGGGGTTGTCAAAAGTGTACACACATTTCTAAGAGATGTTATCTATGTATTACTTTTCAAAGTTGAAATATAGTAGAAATACATAGTATGATGTTCACTCAAGATGACATTAATCAAATGAATGCTAGTGCCAATATGTGGCAGACAGGACACTCAAAGAAAAGGGTGGAAACACAGTTGTTCAAGGAGCACAAGGCCATTTTGAATTGGTATTTGAAATTCATTATAGAAGTACAATAGTAGAGATGTGAGTATGGCTAATAATCCCATGCATTAGTGATAAGTTTGAGACACATGGTACTGTGTGTGATGTGCTCAAAGTAAGATCCCAGAGACCTAGCACAGCAAAGAGTCCTTCTTATTCTGCTAAGAAAACTAACCACAATGTGAGCACCTCTTGTAATTGTAGTGGTCAAACATGACTTGTAGACGTCAAACATGACTTTCGTTATTGGTATATATTGGGTCTTACAATTTTAATGCAGTTTTTTCTTTCTTAAAATGTGTATACATTTTTGGTACCTTCTGTATTTTGTTTGATTTTTTTTATCCATGATCAAAAATGGAATTAGAGTTGATTTTTTTCTCATCCTGAATTTCAGATGAAGTTATAGTACCCTTATAAAATGACTTAGGAGATATTTCTCTTCTTATGCTCTCTGAAAGAGTTTACCCTCACTTGTCTGTCAATTTGTCATATTGTGAGGGCTTGCATGTTGCTGTGATACTGAAAGCTATACCACTGTTATTTGAGATACCAGCAGGGTCACCTATGGTGGACAGATTTCAGCTGAGCTTCCAGACTATAGTAAACTAGGGAGAAAGACATGGCAACCACACGTGAAACAATTTGCCATTGAAAACCCTATAAACAGCAGAGAAGCACTGTCAGATACAGTGCCAGAAAATGAGCCCCTGAACATTTTTTCACTAACATGAACAGTGATAATACACATGCAGTTCAACAGATGGAACATGTGGGAACCAAATTGCCTACATTTCTGGAAAGAGATGATGGAAAACTTCAATATCAAAAGTCAGAACAAGACTGATTGTGAGTCAGACCATCAACTGCTCATATGCAGGTTCAAACTGAAATAAGAAAATTAGAACAAGTGTAAGAGATCTGAAGTATGACCTTAAATATATCCCACCTGAGTTCAGAGACCATCTCAAGAACAGATTGAATATGTTACACACTAAATGATTGAAGACTAGATGAGTTGTGGCATGAAATCAATGACATCATTCATTAAGAAAGCAAATGGTTATTTAAAAGACAGGAAAAAAGAAAAGACCAGATTACACATCAAAAGAGACTCTGAAAATTGTCTTGAACATTGAGCAGCTAAAGTAAAAGGAAGACATGATGAAGTTAAAGAACTAAATAGAAGATTTAAAAGGGCAGCTCAGAAGACAAAATCAAATACTATAATGAAATGTGTAAAGAGTTGGAGATAGAAAATCAAAAGGGAAGAACATGCTCTGTTTTTTATCAATCTTAAAGAATTGAAAAAACTTCAAACCATGAGTGACAACAATGAAGGATTCTACAGGGAAAATATTAAATGATGCAGGAAACATCAAAAGAAGATGGAAGAAATACAGAGTCATACCAAAAAGAATTAGTAGATGACCAACCATTTTAAGAGGTTGCATATGAAGAGGAACCAATGGTACTGAAGAAAGAAATAGAAGCTACCTTGAAGGCATTGGCAAAATACAAGGCTCCAGGAATTGATAGAATACCAATTGAGATGTCTCAACAAACAGATGCAGCACTGGAGGTGCTCACTTGTTTATGCCAAGAGATTTGGAAACAAGCACCTGACCAATTGACTGAAAGAGATCAATATTTGTGCCTATTCCCAAGAAAGGGGATCCAACCAAATGTAGAAATTACTGAACAATATCATTAATATCTCACACAAGTAAAATTTTACTAAAGATCATTCAAAAGTGACTGCAGCAGTACATAGATGGGGAACTGCAGAAATTCAAGTTTGATTCAGAAGAAGGCATGGAACAAGGGATATCACTGCTGATGTTAGATATTAGCCGAAAGCAAAGAATACCAGAAGGAATTCTGTGTTTTATTGACCATACAAAGGCATTTGACTGTGTGGATCATAACAACTTATGTTTAACATTGCAAAGAATAGGAATACCAGAGCACTTAACTGTACTCTTGAGGAATCTGTACTTGGACCAGGAGGAAGGCGTTCGAACAGAATAAGGAAACACTGCCTGGTTTATAGTCAGGAAAGTTGTGCTTCAATGGTGTCCTTTCACTATACCTCTTCGATCTCTATGCTGACCAAATAATCTGAGAAGCAGGACTTTATGAAGAAGAATGTGGCATCAAGATTGGAGGAAGACTCATTAACAACCTGCGTTATGCAGATGACACAACTTTGCTGAAAGTGAAGAGGATTTGAAACATTTACTGATGAATATAAAAGAACACAGCCTTCGGTATGGATTATGCCTCAATATCAAGAAAACAAAAATCCTTACAACTGGGTAAGTACACAACTTCATGATAAATGGAGAAAAGATTGTTGCCCAAGATTTTGCTTTACTTAGTTCTACAGTCAACACCCATGGAAGCAGCAGTCAATAAATCAGAAGATGCATTGCACTGGGAAAAGCTGTTGCAAAAGACCTCTTTAAAATGTTCAAAAGTAAAGACATGACATTGAAAGCAAACGTGTACCTGACTCATGCCATGGCATTTTCAGTTGCATCATATGCTTCTGAAAGCTGGATATTGAATAAAGGAGACAGGAGAAGAATTTGGTGCTTTGGAATTGTGGTGCTGCAGATAAATATTGAATATACCATGGACTACCAAGAGAATAAGGTGATGCATCCTAGAAGTGCACCCAGAGTGCTCCTTGGAAACAAGGATAGCTAGACTGTATCTTATGTATTTTGGACGTGTGGTCATGAGGGACCAAGCTCTGGAGAAGGACATCATGTTTGAGAAAATGGTGGGTCAATGAAAAAAAAGGAAGTCCCTCAACTAGATGGACTAACACAGTAGCTGCAATAATAATGGACTTAAACATAAAAAAGATCGTGTTCCTGTTTGTTCTGTTGTATATAGGGATGCTATGAGTCAGACCCAACTTAACAGTACCTAACAACAATGAAATAGTTTAGGATTGGAATTACCTGCTCCTTGAATCTTGGAAACCAGCCAATAAAACTACATGACCTTGTGGGATAAATTTAACTATTGATGATATTTAGTTAATGATCATAGTATGGGTGATTAAAAACTCTTTAACAAGCAGTTAGAATGGATATCCTAGTCAATCAGAACAGAGCCTACAAAAATAGTATGGCCATGCAGTTGTATACGGACTCAATATCACGCCTCATATTTCAAGTTCAAATCTTAAATTTCTTCTTAAGTCAATTCTCTTAAATATTTCCAGGGATTTTTTTCCATTTCCGTTAAATTTTAAAATGTGTTAGTGAATTCTTCATAATGTCTTATTCTGTCTAATTGCAGATGTATTGAAATATTTTCTTTCCATTTCTGAAATTGCATCTGCTTTCCTTCTTCATTGACTTGCCAGAAGTATGCCAGTTTTTTTAACTTTTTTCAGTGAGCCAACTTTTATTGGTCTTTTTTTTTTTTTTCCGGTACTGGGGGTTGAACCCAGGGCCTGCTGCCTGCATGCTTTGCAAGTGCTGGACCACTGAGCTGCGTCCCCAGCCCATTTTTTTTACTTTTTGAGACAGGGTCTCACTAAATTATGCCCACTGCCTCTGGTCTCGAACTTGCGGTCCTCCTGCCTCTGCCTCCCAAGCCACTGGGATTATAGGCGTGCACCACCACGCCCGGCTATTGATACTTTCTGCTGAAAGTTATTTTCTGTTTCATTAGTTTCTGTTCTTATTTTTTACTATTTCCTTTATTCTATTCTATTTAGACTTTTTTTTTCTTTTTATAGTGTGAACTCTTCTTGTTAATCTATTATAAGGCTATTCACTTCCTCTATTTATCACTTTTGCTGTATCTCATAGGTCATCTTATATAATCATTATTGTTGGTTCGAAGTATTTTCTAATTTTCCTTATGCTTTCTTTGTGACCCAGAATCTAATTAGAATTGTGTTTTTAAATTACTAATCTTTTTGTGATATTTTTGTTATTAATTGCATTATAGTTGGAGAATTGGTCTGTAATACAGACTATATGACTGTGATTCTTGGCATTGTTAAGACTTGCTCTGTGGGACAATATAGTACATTGTCAATTTTTACAATTGTTCTTGAGAACAGAAAGTATATCTCCAATTATTCAATATAGGACTTTTAACATGTTCATTACACCTGGTTTGCTCATTGTAATGGCTGAATTACACATATTCTTACTAGTATTTTTGTCTTGTTTATTAACAAAGGTATTATAACGTCTACCTCAACAATGATGTATTTGTTAATTTATCTTTCTTGCTACATCATTTTTGCTTGATATATTTAAAGTTTTGTTATTTAAAGTGTGCAAGTTTAGACTTATTTGAGCCTTCCTAATGAATTGGAATTTCTTCATTGTGTAGTGCATCTCTATGTCTAGTAATGCCTTTGGCCTTAAAGAATTTTTTTCTTTATCGATAATAATATATTGACACACATTTTCTTTGACTAATTTATTTCTATCTTTTGCTTTGAAATTTTCCATGTTTACTTGCATTATGTGTAAAAAAATATTTTGCTTATCTAGTCAGACAAAAAATTTAGTCCACTTACCCTCATTGTTTTTTTTAAATATGTTTGGATTACATTTCTACTGTTATTTTATATAGTCTATTGTTCTCCTTTTTCTGTATTTTTTAAATCTTCTCTACTTTTATTGGATTAAGTTTCACATTTTATTTTCCTTTATTCTATCTTTACTAGTTTGGAGTATACACCTTGTTTTTTATATTTTATGAGGTGTCCTGAAATTTTTAGCATATATATTTATGTGCATGTGTAATTTAATACAGTTTATACTTTAATGAAATCTTAAAGTTAATCCATGTTTTACCCTCCTGAACAAAACACAGACCTTATACCTTCTTATCTCCCTCCAACTTATTTGCCTGTTTTTCTTGTAGTACTAGAGGTTGAACCCAGGGCCTCATGCATGCTTTGTAAGCACTCTACCACTGAGCTGCTCCTCCAACCCATTTTCACTTTTTATTTTGAGACAGGGTCTTGCTAAGTTATGCAGGCTGCCTCTGGCCTCAAACTTGAGATCCTCCTGCTTCTGCCTCTAAAGTCACCGGGATTACAGGCATGTGCCACTGTGCCCAACCTAATTTACCATTTTTTCCCAGATTTTTCATTCTATATTATTTTTTGACCCCACAATAGAGGCATTATTGAGGCTGTGGCTGTAGCTTCGTGGTAGAGCACTTGCCTAACATAGTTCAATCCCCAGCACCACTTAAAAAAAAAAAAAAAAAAAGACATGATTATTATTGTTTAACATAGCCAATGATGGCTTGGATTTACTCATGTGTTTATTTATTTACTTACTTACCAGTGCTGGAAATCAAACCCAGTTCTCTACCACTGAGCTACATCTGCAGCCCGTATGTATTATTTTCTTTACTACCTTTCTTGGATTTCCCATCTTCCTGGTTTTTGTTTTCTTTATCTTAAAATACATCCTATAGAAGTTTTTGCCTGCAGCCATACCACTCTAGCATCCAATCCTGTCAGAGCTCAGAAGGTAAGCATGGTTAGCCTGGTTAGGACTTGGATGGGAGACCACCAGGGAACACCAGATGCTATAGGCTTGGCAGAAGGATCTGGCAACATACTCCCAAAAAACAATCAGCCACTGAAAAGCCTATGAATAGCAGAGAAGCACTCACAACCTTGTTTCACCTGTTGTACATAGGGTTGCTTAAGCAGGCACCAACTCAGCTGCACCTAACAATAACAACAGCATAGAAGTTTTTATACTTAGTGTTAGTAGACTCTTATTTTGTGTTTGTATTCCCCCCCACCCCGCGCAAAAAAATAGGGTCTTGCTATGTAGCCCAGGCTGGCCTCCGACTTGCGATCCTCCTGCCACCACACCTGGCAGGAAAATTCTCTTATTCTGCTTTCATTCTAGAAAGATAGGTTTTTCTGGGTATGTTATTCCATTGCCTTCTGGCTTCCATTGTTGCTGTTTCTAAGTATTTCAAAATTTTATTGTTCCCTGATAGGTAATCTGAATTTTTCTCTGTGTCCACTTTAAAATTTTCTCTTTGTTGACATTTCATCACAGTGTGTCTTGGTATGAATGCCTTTTTATTCATACTTCCTTGCCTGTTTAGATTATAATTTTCCATGATAGGGAAGATACTCTAAAAACAACTCACATTTTGCTCTTGCCTGTCTGTCCATCACTACCATTATCTTTTTCAATGCAGTTCAAGGTCTGAAGCTTCTGAGAACCAACTTGAAATCATGAGATGGCAAACAAGCCTTGTTCTTGTTGTTAGGTGCTGTGGAGTTGGTGTCTGACTCATAGTGACCCTATGTACAACAGATGAAACAGTATTGTCAGTGCTTCTCTGCTATTCATAGGGTTTTCAATGGCTGATTGTTTTTTGGGAGTTGGTTGCCAGATCCTTCTCCCAAGCCTATAGCACCTGGTGTTTCTAGGTGGTCTCCCATCCAAGTACTAACCAGGCCCGACCCTGCTTAGCTTCCAAGATCTGATGGAATCCAACACCACAGTAGTACGGCTGCAGATGATAAACAAGCCTAGAGAGAACTCATGATCTTGATAACCTCACTGCATTGGTAATTTTATATTGTGTACCTCCAGACTTTGTGCTATCGGACAAAAAAAAAAATACTTTTTTTTTTTCTTTTTGCTTGATTGTGTGCATGGCACAGTGTTGGGTAGTGTTTCATCCTGTTGTACTTAGGGTCACCATGAGTCGAACTGATTGCATGACACCTAACAATACTCTGGTCGGGCATTCTGTTGTATACAAAAACAGTCTTAATCAAAACATGATACTCTGCGTCTCCTCTGAAGTATGGCCAGAATATTAAAGGGAATGAGTGCTCCATAATGTTTTTCAAATGACTATGGATTATTTTGTAGCATCTACATGGATAAATCTTACTATGTTTGAGCATATATCTAAATATGACTAGTATTGACTAAAGACAACTCTATGATATAAGATTTCCCCTTCAACTTTAAATTTACTTGGAAATCTGTAGTTCTTGGGGTTGCATTTTAAATTTAGCATTGTGACTCATATTGTCACTTAAAAGTCTTAGGTCTTCAAAGTGAAAGGAGTATCATTCTTTTATTATTTCTCTTGCTGGCACTATCGTGCCACGCCATTAATTCTCCAGAAGATTTGTTTTAAGTAGACACTGCAAGAATGTATTTGTCTTATCAGGACAAAGTGATTTAAGTGCAGGAAAATAATTAACTCTAGTTGTTAACAGCTTGGAGAGTCTGGTTTATGTGTACATATAAAACTCCTCTTTTGTTTGAATGCCTGGGTAAAGAAGCCATTAAAAGGTCAATGATTCTTTTAAAGAGTTCAGAGTGCTTGGCTCCAAAAGATCATTTGCATTTTGTCTCCATGATCTGCACCCTGTGTTCAAGTGGTCTGCACTCACACTTGAAAAATAACACCCCAACTAATCACTCCAAACAGCGTTTAATCATTTAACACCACTTTAGATTCATGTGTATTAACTTACTATTTTTATGACATTTGTCAGTAGTGCTTATCCCTTTGCTGGTGAATAATTACTTTATTCATTGGCTTCACCAAATATTTATTGACTGAAATGTCTACTGTGTTAGCTTCTGGGGGTACAATGCTTGCCAGACATGATTCCTGTCCTCACGGAGTTTCAGCCTTGAGGGTGAGCATACATCCATCAAATAATCAGATAAACAAAAATAAAACTGCAGCTCCAGCAAAGATCACAAAAGAGAAGTCAGTGGTCTTCACAGAGGAGTCAGTGAGAACAGAAAGAGATTCTCTGGCCTTGCAAGTAGAAGTTCAGTGAGTGAGGAAGGGAGGGTGGAGAAGCACAGAACTGGAAAGAGATGAAAATAGCTTTTCTCCTTTATTTCCTTTCCATCTTCCAGTCAACTCACTTTCTCCAGAACAAGGGGCATGTCTTTTGCAAAGGAATGATCTGCAAGTGAGTTTGGGGGCAAAAGCATCACTGATTGCCTGTAGCAACTTCTGACATTCACTATATCATAATTAACATAATCTGGCAACGTCCCCCACTCAGACACATGGTGCCAGCATTGCAGGAAGCTTTGAAAGCATGTGTTCAGGCCCTCCTTCCCATGTCACATAGATTTACTTTCCACAACTACTGCAGGAATTTTCAAAAACCCAAATAGGGTTTGGGGTGTAGCTCACGGTAACATGCATGCTGGGTTTGATCCCTAGCATGGGTGTGAATGTGTGCACACACAAACCCAAATAGACTTGAAAGGTATGTTAATCCTGTTGACTGATGCTGGGTTTTCCCCCTGTTCAGTGTAGGGAATTCCACTTCAAATTTTGCATAGAAAGAGAAGTTCCTATACCCAGAGCAGTCACCGTAGACTCAACCATATCCTGTATTGAACATATGGTGCTTTAGAAACCTGAAGTCTCACTTGAAGCTTTAGAGCAGTCTCTGTGGTTGACTAGATTCCCCACAGTGCTCACTGCTGATACTTGAGGAAAAGGACCACCTCCCAATACTAGATTGATGTAATCCAGCCTTGTTAGGGGGCCAAAATATCATGCACATTTTAAACAATTAATGTAGTCATTTCTTAAGAGACAAAACAGAGTGTCCCAAATGAGCACACACACACACTGCCCAATAGTCATTTCTGCCATGATGAGGGTTGCAGCTTGTCCTATTGGAGAGAAAAGTGGCCTGGACGCCAGTGGGGTGCTTGGATTTTCTTCTACTTCCACTGTCTCTGGTCATTAAAATGGGGGATCTCCACTGAGTTAAAGGTTGTTTTACACAGGAAGCACATTCAGTACTAGTACAACAAATGCTTTCCTTTCTCCAACCACGGAAGAGCTCCACTCACAGGAAGTGGTGAGAAATCAGAGAATCAGCCCTTTCCGCTCAGATACCAATAAGTCCTGCACTTCAAAATTGCTGACCCCAAAAGGATACTCAAAAAGGAGTGTGTTGGGTTTTTTTTTTTTCTTTTAAAGAAAGCAACACCAGAAGTGGTCTGATTTCCTTGTACACTTAGATGCAAACGAAAAAGTGAGTCACTCCCTTGTTTCTATCTTTAGTTTATAGAAACAAAGCACTGAATCATATAACATGTCAGGGAAGACCTAGATATAGTTTTATCTAGATAATGTGCATATTAAAAGAACCTGAAGTTCTATTTTTGTGGTAGAGTTATGGGCTTGGTGCTACAATTGTGTACTCACAAATAATTTAGTAGATCAGGATGTGACTATAAAGAACCTTCCAACAGAGACATGGTGTAATGACCCTGCAGCTCGGACTACCCTCTTTCAGAATCAGCCACTGCTCAGATCAGAATTTATTCTTCACATCCAGAACTGAAAAGAAACTATGAAATAACATTAGAGACAGCAGTCATAGATTCAGTCTAAATAATAACTTTAATCATGCAGTTAGTGAAATGAAATGCTTTTAAAAATCAGCTTTGCAGTCTCTTGGAAACCAAATAAAAACCTATATAACTGATATATATATAACATATTGAGTAGATTTTTAAAAATTAGAACTTTAGAGTACTCTTTTTGCTGATCCAAACTCAAGTCTTCCTCCAGACCAAGACAACTCCTTTAGAAGCATGATATGCAGAATTTTTCCACACAAAATAACCAGTCCTAGTTTCTAAATCCTCCCTTATAAATTAGTAGTCCCCTACTCTGTCTTAATACTTTTCAAACTTTCTTTTATTAGGGCTGGGGTGTAGCTCAATGGTAGACTGCTTGTCTAACATGCACAAGGCCCTAGTTTTGATCCCCAGCACTATGAAAAACAACACCCCAAACAACTGTCTTTTATTATCTCTATAAATGTACATATGTATGTATATATGAACTACTTTCCTGCTGTCCTGATGTGCAGGCAATTATAAGCTGTCAATCAAAACTCACAAGCAATTGTTGATAACAAAACTGTGAAGTAATTTTTAAAGCAACAGTAAAAATCAAGCTCATTTCACCACTCTGCCCTACCCTCTCCCATTAAGGTAAATTAAGCAAAACAAAATTATTTGCTCATCAGTGCATTCCAAAGCTATGATTCAGGGACTACCTTGTTTTTCATCTTTGTATTACTGATCTCCCAACCATGAGAAGTTTAGCTGGTTGGCTCGAGGGGCAGGTGTTTGTTCGTTTTTGTTTTTGGTAAGATTTCCTAAAGTCATGAGATATCATTTATCAGTCCTTGGTAGAGACTTAAAGTATGATAGAGTCAATCTTTGGCATGAGCATTATGTCAGGCTGGTATTTATCAGGGTCATTTTCCTTGCCTCATGACCTTCTTCCTTCTTTCCCCCTCAGGAAATGAGCCTATATACTGCCTACAAATGTGTATGCTAGGAAGGGCCATTGTGGTCAGGCAAAGCAACTTTGGATGCTATGATGTCAGATCCAAGAGATGGGAAGAGAAAGAAAATGAGCCAAAGGGAGAGGTTGTGTTATTTCTCTACACTGCTGCCTAAAAGTCTTGTAGGGTTTGGATACCCTTATTTATCATAATAACAGTTATTAGGTAATAGTTTCTTTCTAAAGGTCAGGCCTCATGGTAAGCTCCTCACATGCATTCAATCTTCACAGCAATCTTCAGAGTGAAGAACAATTAATATTTGCCATTTTGCAAATGAACAAATGAAGACTGAATAAATCTCATTGACTTGGCCAGATCATACAAGGGAATGAGAGTCGGTTTGTCTGATTTGAGAGCTCAAGTTTCTAACCACTTTACACATGGCCTGGGTATAAAATCCAGAAATGATATGTTATGTGCAAGATGAATATGTGTTGATGACTTTATGAAAAAAATAACAAACATATTCCAAAGCTGTTTCAAGTGACATGTCTAGGATAAGTAAAAAGAACTGCTGTCTCTTTTTGAGTAGTATTTTTGCAGGATGAGAGAGGCCCACATTACTACAGATGGAAATGACCAGACATCCCAGCATCCAAAGTTGCTTTGCCTGACTACAATGGCCCAATAAAGAAAGGAGCAAACCCATCCCTCCCGTGCCACTGAAAACTGGCCTGGGAGTCTATTTCCATCTTGTCCTATCTTGTCAATCCCTGATATAACTAATATTGCTGACTTAAAGAAAATTCACATCTGTAAATATTCAGTGAGGAAGGGGCTTTCATTCTTTAAAAGCCTATTTCTTCCCTTATTTATCAAAGGTAACCTGCCTGCAGCCGTACCAATGTGATTTCCAATTCCATCAGATCTCTGAAGCTAAGCAGGGTCAGACCTGGTTAGTACTTGGATGGGAGACTGCCTGGGAACACCAGGTGCTGCAGGCTTGGGAGAAGGCCCTGGCAGCCCACTCCCAAAAAACAATCAGCCATGGAAAACCCTGTGAATTGCAAAGAAGCACTAACGATAGTGTTTCACATATTGTATATAGGGTAGCTATGAGTGGGACACCAACTCAATGGCACCTAAGAACAACAACAAGCATTAAAACCAACTCATCATGAGTGGGCAGAACTGGAAAGTATTTGTAATTAGTGTTGGACACAGCAGGCCATGCAATTAGTAACTGCTCAGTGCCACACTGATTATGTACTTCCTGTGCAAAAAATAGGGCAAAACCCTAGATTTTATCCCTTTCTTCCATCATGTTAAATAAGACTAAAAGACACGCTCAGAAAATACCATTGGCTTGACTCATACTGTCTCCAATCACATCTCAACATTTCATTTTTCTAAACATGCAGTTGTAGCAAATTTCCCAGCATTAAGAATCTGAGGTGTAAGAAGCCTTTGTCTTGATGGGGGTGGGGAAACAAAAACTTCTAATCTCCTTCAATAGCTATCTGAATCCCTTAAAGTGAAAGTACTTGTTATTTGTCCTTAGCAAATAAAACAAACAGCAATCGTTTGATCTTTAGGAAACCCTTTCTTGTTAAAGTAACATTCTGTCTGACTTTTATGTCTCGAAGTTCATTGTATATTTAATTATTTTAAAAAGTTTTGTTTTAAACTATTAAATTTTTTCAGCATTTAAGATAAACATGGGCAGGCTTTGTTAAAGATTAAAAATAAATTTCACACAAAACTGCAAAATGTGGCAGAGATAATACCACGTGGGGTCGGTATGTTCCCAAACATGATTCTCAGGGGGCCCCTCTAAGCACATGGATTCATTAGAATTCTTGTTCTGAAAAGTTTCAGGAAGCCCCTGATTCTAACCCACCCTTTCCTGAAACTGGCAAAAGTATGAAAAGAAAGTTACCACCGAAATGAAAAAAGAAGAAGAACCTCAATACCTCACGAAGGCATGTTTTGTCTTTTTAGACTGCCAGAATTTTCAAAAACACATTGATGTTAACCTTATAAGGGCTTTCAGATATGAAACATGTTAGGACAGCTATTTTAAAAACAAATGCTTTTACACCTCTCCATAGGATTGTTATCAAATGACTGCTTCTAATTCAGTTTAAGAATAATTTAGTGAATCTTGTTATTACATTAGAAGCATCTCATTTCAGACTATTAGACTTTGGTTGAGATCTTTAATGAATAAGGCTTCCCTTCTGGAAGTTCTAAAATAGAGATACAATCATAGGTTCCCCTTGGTGACTCATTTTTCAGACTTATTCCTCAGAATCTGTGAATGTTCATTTGTTCTTGCATTTTATTTTTTGTTTCTATTCCAATACATTTCCTCTTTCAGTGATTGGGAGAGAGTTACCTCTCCTGGTGAGTTTGGGACTGGGAAGTCTGAAATGCTCATGTAGTTCTTGCAGCAGATGGTAGGTGGCGATAAAAAGCCATATCTCTAAATTAGCTGTCATTTCTGGAAGCCCCAAATTAGAAGTGTTAATGGGACTGGAAGAAAATTACTCCCTAGGACAGAGAGACAAACTGGAAACCAGAGAGCATGAGTATCTATTATTCCTTTTGATACCCACATTTGTGACTAGGACCTAGCTTCCTACTCTCAAATGGGAAGCAATTCTACCCCAATTCAGGAACTCTACTGCAAAAAAATTAAATATTTAGATCCAATGGACCTTTTGCCAAAGGATTTTATGTACTCAATGCCAAAGATGTTATAACATTAATATAGTGGTGTTGTTTGCTAAAACTAAACAAAGATGTACACATGTGAATTCAATAAAGTATAAAAAGTGGTTTTAAAAAGTTTAGAATTACCAGAGTCCATTTGCAGATTCAATCCTAGTCTCAGATTCCTGGAAGGAAATATTTTCCAAAGGGAATAATGAAATAGAAAAGTTTTCTAGGTTTTTCCATAAGAGAACAGTTAGAAAATGGATTGCCCAAAGATATAAAAAGGAGCTGTAACTGTGGTACTTAGCTCAGGGTGCAATGTGATAGGCCATCAGAAAGGAATGCCATCTGTGTTGGCTGGAATGAAATGGGGTTTATTACTTATTCTTTCCCAGGATCAAAAATTGACAATTGGTTGGCTGAATGAAATTGTTGCTATTTGGATGGTGTTGTGGGAATGAGAAAAAAAGATGTACAAATTTGAGCACATTGTTTTTCTGGCTTTGAGCCACTGTACAGTCTGTGAAAAGTAGAGCTAAGAGCAAATTAATTCAAAGCTAAATCTTCATAAAACCAGAATTATATAATCTTGGAATCAGAGATCATGTGTTCTGACCTCTCTCCAAAAACAAAAATCCCCAGAAGAATATCTCTAAAGGATAATCTTCCAGGCATCTTCTGGAACACTTTGAATAAAGAATCTCAGTCAACTTTTCAGGACACCTCATTCCATTCCTGATCCCCTGGTTTCAGCATTTATTAAGCCATGGTGGGGACTCTGACATATTGTCAGAGGTCCAGGAGTTCTACACAAGATATGTAAATGTTTGTCTTTTCATTGGCACAATGATCCAAAAGGAACCGATATGTAGGCATGTTATATTGACCACTTTTTTTAATTAAATAAGTAGACTTTTTTTTCCTTTCATTAGCAGTTTCTGTTTGCAAAGAAATGAAATAAAAAGCATAGAGAGTTCCCATATACTCCAGTCCTCCCTACCACCAATTTCCCCCCTTTTAAAATATCTTACATCATTGATTATAACTGATGTAATAGTTGCAACTGATGAGCAAATATTGATGCATTAATATTAACTAATGGGAGAAGGACCTGGCAATCTACTCCCAAGGCAATCCCGAAACAGTCTGCCATTGAAAACCCTATGAGGGTCTCTATGAGTCGGACACTACTGGAGGGCACTTAACAACAACATGTCTTTATGGTGGCCTTGGTGATTACACAGGTTAATCATTGACTAAAACAACCCTTTATCTACTTAAAACAAAACAAAACAAAACAACAAAAACGAACAAAGAAAGAGTTATTGCCTAGAATCATTGATATACCTGTTGATGCTCCAACTGTGAGAGGATCATAGTAGGCCGGACACAAAGGTCCCTTAGCTTATTGTTAAGACAGATGATAAAGACTCTGTGTCAAAACAACCCATACTTCTAACCTGAAAAATTATAGTATGTCTTAGGCCAAGAGGTGACAGTCCAAGATGAAAGACGATGTGAAAGTCAGTGACCTAAAGCAGTGGTCCCCAATCTTTTGGGTACTAGAGACTAGTTTTGTGGAAGACAATTTTTTCCATGGACAGGGACTTGGGATGATTCAAGTGATAAGGATTGGCTGTAAATACAGATGAAGCTTCACTCACTCACCCAGTGCTTACCTCCTGTTATGTGGCCCATTCCTAACAGGCCACAGACTAGCAAGTCTTCAGCCCTGCAGCATTTTGCAGGGTTAGGGAATCCTGACCTAAAGAGTAGACAGCAGACTGGAATTAGGCTCAGGAAAGAGTTACATCAAATAAGAAGCTAAGGACTGAGCCCAAGGAAGGGGAGCCTGTCCTGGAGCACCTTTATTGTGAGTGCCCAGTGTGGCTGCAGATGTGTGTCCCTGGTCATTGTGTAACACAGAATGGGAGGCAGTTTTGCATGCAGGCTAACCCTCCACAATCTAACCTTGAAAGTATAGGAAAAGAAACAGTCTTACCTGCTACCTTTTCAGTAGTGTGATTTTGACTCATGTTTGTGACTAATGCTGAGGTCCTCACAAGGAAACTATATGCTTTGACCATCCAAACCCAGAAGGCAAGTCCCATGGGGGTCACTGGTCATGAGTAAGGCTGTGTACGTGAGCCAGTGTCTCCTAGGCAATCTGTTAATTCAGGGAAGATGCTGCACTGTGCTCCTGGTGACATGAACACAAGCCTGCATGGTCTGTATATGACACAAGAGCATGAATTTCAGAGCCAGTCAAGCCTGGATAAGGGTCCCAGCTACAACATCCACCAACCCTGTGATGATGAAAAAGTTGCTCCCCTTCTCTGTTCCACAGTTTCTTCCTTGGTAAAATAGGATAGTAATAGTACACTTAGGCTAGGGGTGTTAGCACACACCATAATCATAGCAGTCAGGAGGCCAAGGCAGGAAGATCGTAAGTTTGAGGCCAGTGTGGGCTACATTAACAAAACAAGAGCCTATCTCTTGGGCAACATTAGCAAAACAAGAGCCTGGATATTTAGCTCATAGAGTGGTGTGGGAATTAAATGAGTTGATATACACATAAAGTACTTAAAGAGGAGCACATGGAAAGAGTTATATTATGTAAGAACTATTATCTTTAAACTTGGCCACCCCTAACTGCAAAGGAGACTGGGTATGTGAATGTGTGGCAGGGAAGAATGCAGGTGACTCAAACCAGTCACAGTTATCTCCTGGGGTTTCTCAGGACTGATTTCCTGGGAACAGGAACTCCTTGCCAGACATCTACATAAAACTTGTGCTAGCCAGAATGGGAGAAAATCTTTGCATCCTACACATCTGACAGAGGATTAATATTGAGTATATACAAAGAACTCAAGAAATTAAACACCAAAGTAACAAATAATCCAGTTAATAAGTGGGCAATGGAACTGAGGAGACAATCCTCAAAAGAAGAAATAAAATGGCCAATAAACACATGAAAAAAGTGTTTGATATCCTTAGTCATCAGGGAAATGCAAATCAAAACTACACTGAGATTCCATGTTACACCTGTAAGAATGGCCAAGATTAACAAAACAAACAATAACAAATGGTGGCAAGGATGTGGAGAAAAAAGATATTTTTTACACTATTGGTGGGACTGTAAATTAATTTGGCCACTCTGGAAATCAGTATGGAGATACCTTAGAAAACTAAAAATAGAACTACCATATGATTCAGCTATACCCAAAGGAAGGGAGGTCCTCATACCACATGGACACCTGCATTTCCATATTTAATGCAGCACTCTTCACAATTGCAAGGATATGGAATCAACCTAGATGTCCATCATCAGATGATTGGATTTAAAGATGTGGTATATATACACAATGGAATATTATTCAGCAGTAAATAAGAATGAAATTATGTCATTTGCAGCAAAATGGATAGAACTAGAGAGCATCATTTTAAGTGAAACAACTCAGACTCAAAAAGAGAAATATCATATGCTCTCTCTCTCATATGCAGTACCTAGACCTATCTTAAAGAAAAAAATGTGTGTGTGTTTGTGTGTGTGTGTGTGTGTGTGTATAAAATCATACTTATCTAAGATTGGAAAATACAAGTGGACTCAGTATGAGAGGGAAGGGGACTAGTGGGAGGGAGTGGATGATGGGGAAGATGGGAGGGGGGAACAACTTCGAGGTGGGAGGGATAAAGGGGAACAGAAAAAGTGCAAAATACAGGATGCAACTTTATGAAAAAAAATCATGCTATAACTCATAATTGGATATAACTGAAATTACATGTTAATCAAAATTTTTCCCATTTTTTGTTTACTTTGTTCTGTAAAATTTTTAATGCGATGGAAGTGTAAACAACCCTGACTTAATAATTGCATATGAACCGAATTATCACTTTTTATCCCATCAATATTTACAATTAAAATACTAATTTAAAAAATTTGTGTCAGCAAGGAAGAAGGGAAGCTGTCTACCACCTACCTTGATTTATAGATGCAGCATAGAAATGCAGAGGCCTCCCTCAGCTCAGAAAGCTACTTGAGGGCTAACCATAGCAAAACCCAGGGCTCTTATTTCAGTATTACTTTTTGGCACAAAATGATTTGATAGCTATTATCTTAGTCCCTTTCTGTTGCTTTAGCAGAATCCCTGAGACTGGATAATTTATAAAAGAAAGAGATTTTCTGAGTCATGTTCTGGATGCTGGTGGGGCAGCCATATCTGGTGAAGGCCTCATGCTACTCCAACTCATTGTGGAAAGTGGAAGGGCAAATGGGTCCATGTGGAAGAGAGAAAAGGGTGGGGGCTGAACTCCGTAACTACCTAACCCATTCCCAGGAGAAAGGCATTAATCCATTCTCAAGGGCTCTGCCCCCATGACCCAAACACACCCACCAGACCCCACCTCCCCAAACTGCCCCAGTGGAAATTAAATCTCAACATGAGTTTCAGAGAGCACAAAGCATCTTCAAACCACCTAACAGTATGCTTCTTTATCGTAATGGTCCTGGAGCGAAGTTTTTATATACAAAATTTATAGACCTTTTAAAGTCTGAAAAGCAAAATACAACTACTGCCTGATCGCATACCAGCAATTAAAGTGTCACCCTAAATAACAGAGCCCGTGTCACATTGCCTGCTGGCTCAGAGTTCCCAGGGTTCGTAATTCTCACTCACCTCTGGTTTCTGCTTGATTTCTTCCACTACAGAGCTTCCCAAATCTTTAAGAACACATAATATTTTCATTCCCTCGGATACAGCTCCTGCTTTTAGTGTTTGTATGGAAATGAGCTAGATATTTGTTTCCAAAGCACTCATTCCATTTGAAGCAATCTAAATATCCAATATCGAAAGGGTAAATTATGACTCTATTGTGAAATATTACGCAGAAATTAATCTCATAAGTGTAAAGACGGTGTGGCAACCAGGAAGTGTTTGTGTTGTAATTAGTGTTAAGTGAACAAAGCATGATAGCAGACACTCTGGGTCCACCCATGTCACTTAGGACTCTTGGTGTGTTCCAGACAAGTTCCAGCTAACCACACCAAGTGTGGACACCCACACAGTTTAAGGATTAGCTCCCCCTTCCCTGTCCCCAGCAGCCCTCAAATGATTGTGGGTAGTTGATACATAAATACCCCATCTGCATCATCCCCAGAGTAGGGTAAATTTTTTCCCATTCACTTTTATCAGCATGTATTAATTGTACAAAAAATGGGTTTCATTATGACATGTTCATACATGCAGACAACATACTTTAATCATACTCACCCCCTAGTCCCCTATCTTGCTCCCCCTCCCCTCTCATGCTAATCCTTTCTTCTTCTTCTTCAGTGACCTGGATTAAATTCAGGCCTTGCAAGCACTCTACCCCTGAGCTACATTCTCAGCCCTTGGTTTTTTTGAGACAAGGTTTTGCTATGTAGCTCAAACTGGCCTTGGACTCACTATGTAGCCCAGGCTGGTCTCAAACATGCCATCCTCCTGCCTCAGCCTTGTGAGTGCTGGGATTACAGGTGTGCACCATCACACCTGGCACCAGAGTAGGATAATTTTAGGTCTGACTTTACACCATGACCCCAAATTTCTTTGGTGATTAAACTTCTATCACTTAACACATGCACTCTGTACTAGTTGCCTTCCCTTCCCTAGGGTGCTTCCCCAGAACCCTAAAAGTGTTACTTGTGCCTCCCTAGTAAACTACCCTGTCATGAATGCTTTGCTCAGGGTGTGCTTCTGGGAAAATTCAGGCTAAGACATGCCAACTAGGGAGGTCGCTCCCATACAGGGAGTGCGTGTGCACACAGGCTGAGATGAGAAGGGATAGACTACTACGGTGGATGGAGCTGAGTAAGGATGGTGTGGGCACAGAAGGCTTTTCCACTCCATTTCCTAAACTTCCTGCAAAGCTGTTATATGATTTTAAAATATTTTTGTTTGCTATTTCTGAACAATAATAAAAAATATCTGTGCCTTTCAAATCCACATGCAAAGAAGGCTAGAACAGAAGTGAGAAGTAGCTTTTGGAGAAATGAGAAGCTCCCAGAATGGTCTGTGGCAAGGAACAGAGTAGTAAGGAGCAGGGGGCAGTGAGGCTCCTAGAGCCAGGTGGGGATGGGGTATAACTGTGTAGAACCGGACCTCAGTCTAGTCCACATCTAAAATCCATGTAAATGCTAAGTTTACATCACTTAGCACTCCACAGTGTAAAAATGCCCATTTAAAAAAGCACAAGATATACGTATAAATGCAAACATATGATGCATTCATTCTCATTTTTTTCTAAACTCCAAATGTCTAACTGTTTCCTTTGTAAAATTCCATCACACATAGGTAAAATTACTTGTTTTAGGATTGTGATTTATAATTTATAGGATCAGAGATTCTTTTATTTTGCTGATCTATTTCCCATGTGAAACTTTGTTTTCTTTTTCAATGCTGGAGATTGAGCCCAGGGCCACACACATGCTAGGCAAACCCTCCATCTCTGAGCTGCACCCTATTGTCTTTTTAATTTTTTTTTTTTTTTTGAGATGGTACTTTGCTAAGTTGCACAGGTTGCCTCTGGCCTTAAACATGTGATCCTCCTGCCTCAGCCTCCTGAATCACTGGGATTACAGATGTGCGTTACTGTGCCCAGCTTTGAAACCTATTTTTAATTGGAAGAGGAGAGTTCAGTTATCCTGTTTCTAGGAGCATCATAGCAGGCTATAAAAATAGCATGTCACTTCCATCAGTTCTTCCTTAGAACTTTTGGCTAAAAATAAAATATATAAACACACTGTTAATCCCATTACAAAGGGAATTTAAGTACAAAACCAAGAGGTAAATAGATTGCAGGTGTAAAACCAAACTATCTGAGCATATATTGTTGTTGTTAGTTGCTGTCAAGTCAGGTCCGACTAACAGTGACTTTATGTACAATAGAATGAAACACTCCCCAATACTGTGCCAGGCCACAATCTTTTTTATGTTTAAGCCCATTGCTATATTGTACCCACAATGTTACTTTTTAAATGAGACTGGATAGTTACTGCATCCAAGGGGATAAATGATTTTATTTAAAAGGCTAATTAACTCAACCTACAAGTTTTTCCTCTCCACATAGGCAAAAGGTAGGTGGAGTAACTTTCTACCAGTAAAATGAGAGGGGAAATGTGTTCTGTACCTTCTACCATCTTTTCTTCATGGGAAATTGATAGAGACTGTATAATATCGTGGTGAGAAAGCCCATGTTTTAGAACTAGAGAGATCTAGACTGAAATCCTGGTTCAGCCATTTATTGACTGGGAGATCTTGGGTGAGTTACTTAGCTTCCCTGTGCCTCCCTTTCCTGCTCTACAAAATGGGCAGTATACCCAAGAGAAACACCTGTGTTGTCACAGGTAAGTATGATGGTTAGCAAATAAATAAGTAAAAAAAAACAAAAAAAGTTCAAACTAAAACTACACAATAGGTATTTAGGTACATAATAAAAAAAAGTAAGGAAATATAAAATTCTGAATAGCAATTGAATAGAGAGAGAGTAAGAGAATGGGATGGGAGGGACACAGGCGGATGCAGGTTACTGTTCCTGTTCAACTTCTTGGGTGGGGTGCCTAGTTCATTATGGTTTTCAAAATGTGGAGAAATAAATAAAAGATGAATGTAAAGGTGAAGTGCTTGGAACAGCCACCTAAACCAAGGATTACAATTAACTCGGTGCTAGCTCAGTTGGTGGAGCACTGCTCTGCAGTCTCTGAGGTCCCAGGTTTGGTTCCCATGGCAATCCACTCCCAAGGCAATCTTGAAACAATCAGCCATTGAAAACTCTATGAGGGTTGCTATGAGTCAGGCATGACTTGACAACACCTAACAACAGCTGGATAAGAAGCTGGGGTAAAACGAAATAGGCAATGTAGTACCTACTTCATGGAGCTGTTACAAGCATTAAAGGGGAATGGGGGTAAGGGAGAGAACAAGCACAGCACATGTGATACAACTGCATGACAATCTCATGATGAAATGCATCATACCGTACATACCGTATGCTAATAAAAATTAAAAAAATAATTAAATGAGAAATGCACCTGAAGTGCTTAACATAATGCTTGGGCCAGTGCATTTTAAATAAATGTGATCTTAATTACTCTCAATTTAATAGAGGTTATCTCAATGGCAAAACTATAGGTTTTAGACTATTTCATACTTTTTAAAATGTCTCATTTAATTAGCACGTATCAATTTCAAATTGTGGTGTCCAATACTGTTAGATCTCAGAAGCTAAGCAGAGTCAGGTCTTGTTAGTACTTGGATGGGAGACCGCCTGGGAACACCAGGTGCTGTAGGCTTGGGAGAAGGACCTGGAAGCCCACTTCTTCTCCCCTCCCCCCCCAAAAAAAAACATTCAGCCATTGGAAACCCAATGAATAGCAGAGAAGCACTGACAATACTCTTTCACCTATTGTATGTAGGGTCACTATGAGTTGGACACCGGCTCTATGGCACCTAACAACTAACAACAATCAGTTTCAAACAAACAATATTAATTATAAAATTGTGTGTTGTCAGCTCAGTTCTACACATATTATGGATGACTAGAACAGATCCTTAAATCCAGCCATTGATTTTTGAAAGTCTACAGCGTGCAAGGGCTGGGGATTAGCTCAGTTGGTAGAGCACCACACTGCCCTTTCTGAGGACTTCGGTTCGATCCCCAGCACCACAAAAACAGGAGGATGTAGCAATCCATTCCAGAAGCAATCCCCGAACAATCAGCCATTGAAAATCCTATGAGGGTTGTTATGAATTGGGCAGGACTTGATGGCCCTTAACAACAACAACAGTGTGCCAGGTATTATGCTTGAGTCCCTGAAGCCATGGTGAGTGTGGCAGATCTTGTCTTTGCCATTGTGGAGTACCTAGAGTGGTAAAGGAGTAAACCAACAATTTGCAGTAGTGCTTGGCTTAACAGCAGAACACATTCTAAGAAATGTGTCCTTAGGTGATTTTGTCATTGTGCAAACATAGTTGGTATACTTATACAAACTAAGATGGCTGCAATGTCACTAGGTGATATAATCTTATGGCACCACTGTCATGTAGCAGTCTGGTTTTAATGGAAACATTGCTATGCAGTGTGTGGCAGGTTGTGTTTATCCTCCTGTGAAGGAGACGTTATCTCGAGTTGCTTTTCCACAGAGAAGCAGCACAGAACAGCGAGGGTGCAGGGAGAGGGTGGTGTAGATGGCACTGGCTATGAGAGGGCCATAGTCCCAGTTCCACATCCTTGGGAAATGATGAGTTCAGGGCTGTGAAGAGAAATAGAGTTAGCATGCATTCAGCATTGGCAGGTACTCGGCACATTGCGTTAGTGCCACAAATAAAACAAGCATGTGTATATGGGAGGGGCCATGCCTACTTCCATTGCATATACCACACAGGAGGGATCATCTTCCTTCCCCTATGGTGTTGAGAAGCACTGAATGAAACCATTTGTGTGAAGGGCAAAGCAAACACAACCTTCACAAGGTCATTATCATTACTGCTACCATCCAAAAAATCTTAGAGAATGCTCAGCCATTCTTTAATACTCAATTCAAGGATATGATGCTGGATGCCCTCATCTGCATGGGTGTCCTGTCACAGAAGGGTTATCAGCAGAAGTACAATAAGCCCTCTGCCTTTGCTCCCTAGGCCCCAGCCTCAGGCAGGAGCCCCTGACACTGCTCAACACAGATCCCTTCCCAGCTCTCAGTGCCTGACCTGTGCCAGGACAGTTTGGGACTCGTTTTAGACTGATTTTGCTGGACTTTAGATAGAAATAGGATTGGCCACAGCTAAAGGCCCCAAGGGTCTCCACTGCCCTCCCTTCTCTCCCACCCAACTCCCACCAATAGAAAGCCAGCAAGGAGCAATTTGCCTGAATTAGGTCCATGGAGTTGAAAATATTGCCTAATAATGTAAGAATGGCAAAACACTATAAATGACAGGTGTGATCAGCATAATAAGCCCCAAATTATTCTATCCAATAAAATTTTTGAAGGCATTTGGCTGTAATCATTGAGACACTTTTCATTCAATAAATGTTCCTTAAACATCACGAGCCTGCAGCTGTAGCCCTGTGGCATCCAATCCTGTCAGATCTCGGAAGCTAAGCAGGGTCGGGCCTGGTTAGTACTTGGATGGGAGACCGCCTGGGAACACCAGAAGCTGTAGGCTGAGAGAAGGACCTGGCAACCCCCTCCCAAAGATCAATCTGCCATTGAAAACCCTATGAACTGCAGAGAAGCACTGACAATAGTGTTTCCTCTGTTGTACAGAGGGTCGCTATGAGTCGGATACCGACTCGACGGCACCTAACAACAACAACAACAACAAACATCACGAGTGTTTACCTAGACCCTATATAAAGAAGTATTTGCTTTCACTTATTGTTCAGAATAAGAGTACTCACAATAAGCTTATGAGATTATTCATAATGAGCTTTTAAATACATTTCCTTGCTCCTGTTCCATACATAGTTGATTATATGAGGGAGAAGGGGACAAAGCATTAGCGTATGGAAAGTGGATCCTCAACCACTGGTGCATGATGGTCCTTGACTTTGTTTTTTTGCCATACTGGGGGTTGAACCCAGGGCCTCCCGCTTGCATGCTTTGCAAGTGCTGTACCACTGAGCTCACCCCCAGCCCATTTTTTACTTTTTGAGACAGAGTCTTGCTAAATTACGCAGACTGCCTCTGGTCTCGAACTTGCGATCCTCCTGCCTCTGCCTCGCGAGTCGCTGGGATTATAGGCTTGTGCCACCAGGCCCAGCTCCTTCCTTGACTTGTTAATTCAACACAGAAATAGTAACCTATTCTTGGGTCAGAAGCTGAGGAGGAGTTCAGGTAGGACTGCTCCCTCCAGCGAGTGAGGCACCAGTTGGGTTTACCTCTTCTGTCTTCCTATGAAAGAGTGTTAGATAATTATGTCATTTTTTGCAAGCACCCTTTCTATAAAGGCAAAGGAAATGCTTGTAGAGTGAGAAAGGATGAAGTTTAACCCTATAGCCCCCGCAATGGCCAGCACGGGCCCTGCTACCTCAGGGCTTTCAGGGTGGTGGCTCCAGGTGTCCCACCTCCACCTCCAAGTCACCCAGACTTCAGACTTGCAAAGGTCAGGAAGGTGCTGTTGCCATCAGCCCCACATTGCCTCACCTGGATTTTGATGTAAAAAAAAAAATGAATAATGGAGTCTCCCCACTCCCCATATCCCCAAAGTCACCTTTTCACTCCTAACATATACATAGGCACCATAATATTTGGAAGTATTGAGCCCTTTAGTTGAAACCCATGTGGTGCTGTGGGTTTCATCCCACAAAGATGGCTCCATCCGCCATCTTTGCTAGCAGCATGGCATCTTCTGCCTGCAGAAGCAAATGCAGCCAAGCAGGCAGTGCCATGTGGTGGAGAGTGCTTGGCAGGAGGTGGTCTGACTTCAGTTTTGCTGCCTGGCCCCCAGCAGCTGCAGCCTATCTCTGCCTCAGGCTTGGTGTCTGTTCATTAAAGTGACAGGCTCCACTGAGGTCAGCTCCAAAGCCCCTGCTGAGACAGAACAGGGGAACTCTCTTCTCTTTGGGGGGCAATATTATTAACACACTGTTAAGATTAATATTAGTGTTAATGTTAAGGTCTTTTTAAAAAATTTCTTGCTGTAAGTACCCTTTCTGATGCTTATTTTTCTGCAAGGCAAGCACTGGAGTCAGGAGATGGGGTGATCTGATTCCCTGATTGACAGCTACTGGGCTCTCTCTTGTGACTCTGGCTCTTTTAAATGAAAGTACTGTTGTTCAGCTACAACTCCAGCTCCTGAGGGTGCAGCCCCCTGCCAAGGCTGCTTCAAACAGTTTGCAGTTTGCACTGAACATTCTTTTTGCTGTCATGGACCTTAGTGAATTCTAGATGACCTTCTGACCAACCCAGGCCAGAGGGGGAGCACTTCCCCTACTTGTTCAAGAAAGAGACTGCTGTGATTGGTGCAAATACAAGTCTTCATTTCTGTGATTGGTCCAAAAAGAACTTCTGCAATTGGTGCAAAAGTGAGTGCTGTGATTAGTGGAAAAGGGATTGCTGTGATTGGTGCAAACACAAGCCTTCATTTCTGTGACAGGTACAAACTTCCCTTCTCTGGCTATATAAACAGGCAGAACAGCTCACTGGAGCTGAATTGGCTAGGAGATGCCTTCCTGTGCTGTCCCATGGTGTTGCAATACCAGACCAAATAAAAGACTTCTCTCAAGTGGTCTATGCCTACTTTTAGTAGTGTGGGCTGAGGAGGTAACATGAAAAAAGATGTAGCAGAGATAGTGGAATGTTGGTGAAGGCAGCAGCAAACAACAGCAGAGATAGCAGCAGCAGAAGGGCTGTGATTGCTGCCTCCCAAATGGAGGCAACAGGAGCAGTGGCCATAGGAATAAGAGGCAGCTGAACACTTCCAGAGAATGATCAGTACAAGAAAAAAGAGAGAGAGAGAAAAGAACGTAAAGAGTCAGGAAAGACAAATGGCAGGCCCTGGCAGCTGGAAGAGTTCTAGAGAGATGTCAAGTTTATAAGACCAAGAGTTTCAGACATCCTATGCCTAGGATCTGTAATACTGGCCACAGTCTAGGACTGAAGAATTCTGGTACGTACCCCTGCCCAGAAGTAGCAACACCAGCTGCTGTCAAGGACTGAGGAATCTTGACACCTAACCCTTGGAGCTGCAATGACAGCTGTTATCAAGGGCTGAGGAATCCCCACCTACTGGGTCTACATAGGAGCTATAACACTTGAAGGGCTGAAGAATCCTGACCTCCTTGGTCTACATAAGAGCTCTAACACTAGAAGGTGTCACATGTTGCTGCTGCTTCTTTCTGTTTGCTGTCACTGCTCACTGCTGTCAAATGCCAAGGGATGTAACTGCTGCCTAAAATCAGTATTTGAAGGGCTTCTCCTTGTCTACCCATGATTTCTATCCAGATAAAGCAAAAGGACCCCAGCCAACTGATTGATGACACTGCCAAAGGGCTCAATTCTCAAGGCCATGTCAGCTGTGGCCTGGGGTCTATACAGAACCAGCTCTGCCCGCAGGCTGTTTTCCCCCTGGGGTGGAGCTATGGGCCTTGACATCATGATACCTCCATCACTCCCAACCTCAACTCTTGAATTAGAGTTACCCTTCAGTTTTTCCTTCTTTCAGCAGGTTGTGGGGGGAGGGAGGCCTCTTCAATGTTTTTCAGTGTCTGTGGCAGGTGTAGGAGACAAGAGGAGGTTGTCTCTAGTCAATGGTTTTCATTTGCCTCCAATGAGCTGGGACCTGCCCCTCACATCCAGCGTGCCGCCCTAGGTCGCTGTTGAGGTTGAGGCTCCCCACTGGTTGCCATGTCCTGCACATTGTCTCCCCTTTGGCCAGCCTCTCCGCCACTTCTATGCATCCTGAGCTGGGGCCAGAGGCTCTAGAAACTCCAGAATATTCCCTTGGCATCGTGTTAAAGGGTGGGGCTTCAACACAGTGCCCTGAACCTTCTGCTGGGAGCCAAATCTGACTGTAGGCAGAGCATGACATCCTTCCAGTTTATCTGGGAATTCAATCAGGGCTTGCTTTGATCAAACAGGCTGCACCTTTCTCAAGGGCCCATCAGCTTCTGGACTCTATTCCTTCCAATCCTCATTTTCCCCATCCCTGCCCTTGTTAACTCAACCAGGCTAGAGAAGAGAACACCTCTTATGTTAACCTAAACCCCCTCCTGCCTGGTTTGTTTATGTTATAATTTATTTATAGTATAATAGAAGCCATGGCAGGGAGGGAGCCACTTGAGAATATGAATAGGCCTAGTTCATTCTCAAAGGAAAATGTAAAAATATTCTAATTGACATACAGTGGCTGTACATATTCATGGGGTACTGTGTGATATTTTCACCCATACATACAGTGTGCAATGATCAAATCAGGGCAATTAGTATATTCATTACTTCAAGAAAGAAAGATAAAAGGTAGCATATAAAAATATTTATAAAGAAATAGGTTAATTATGTTGAAATCTATAAGTCTGAGGATTACCAAGGAGACGAGTGGAATTAATCTGGGTTGCAAATTGCAATCTGAAAGAGAAGGAAAGAGGAGAGATTAGGGATTCACTTGGACCTTGGAGGAGAAAGGTATCTCGGGTCTTGGAGATGGCTCAGATGAGTATCCAAGGATTGCTGGAAGTTGAATGGGAACTGCAATGAATTGAGGCCTGCAGGGTGGGGTAGGGGCAGAAAATACTCTTGCTCAGCACCAAACTGCCCAAGGACAGCGTAGGCAGAGATAGAGGCTGCAGTTATCTCTGAGTAGGGCAGGGCTTTCTCTATCAGGGAGTTGCCCAGTATAGTAGAATAATGCAGCCAAACTGGAGAAATGGCTACAGATAGTTCAAGCGCACTCACTCCTCAGCAGGAGCTGGGGGAGGATGTGAAGAACACCATGGCAGCTGTAAAACCATCGGGGCCTGGCCATGAGATTTGGGTGGAATCTGGGGAAGGTGAAGGTATGGGTAGTGGTGAGACAGGCTATGAGGAAGGCAACTGCTGTCCTTGGCAGCCTAAGACATGTGATGAAAACTAGAGAGGCGGCAGATTACTGAGGCCTTAGACAAGCGGAAGCCACAGTCACCAGCTCAGGTCACCAGGACAGGGAAGTTGGGCAATGGGGAAGGCTGGGTGAGGGAAGGGTGGGGAGCGTGAGGTCTCAGGGCTACTTAGCTGCAGTGGGCGAACTGCTTGAGCCCTTGGTATGTGACTTACAGAAGAGGAAAGGCCAGGGTGTGCACTGGGTGGGAGTGTGGTGGGAGGCAGTCATGGACTGGGCGCGGTCAGCAGAGGGGTGAGAAGCAGTTTCCATCTAATGTTTGTACAAAATACAGTGCTTCACTTGAAGGAGCTTGTCAGCTCTCTGACCCTCCATCTCCTAGTGTGGAATTTTGAAGACAGAGCCAAGATATCAATAGTTCACTTTTATTTTATGTATTATGTGACATTTGTATATCTTTAACACACTGACATGGTAGAATTGGAAAAGAGCATGGGATTTGGAGGCTCACAAACATGGATTAAAATCTTAGATCTGTAAAGAAAATGTCATTTATGCATACAATGGGAATATTGTTGTTGTTGTTAGGTGCCATTGAGTCGGTGTCAGACTCTGGGACCCTACATACAACAGGTGAAACACTATTGTCAGTGCTTCTCCACTATTCATAGGGTTTTCAATGGCTGATTGATTTTTAGGAGTGGGTTTCCTGGTACTTCTCCCAAGCCTACAGCACCTGGTGTTCCCAGGTGGTCTCCCATCCAAGTACTAATGAGGCCCAACCCTACTTAGCTTCTGAAATGTGACAGGATCCTATGATACAGTGGTACGGCTACAGGCATGGGAATATTATTCAGCCATAAAAAGAGAAGAAATTCTGACACGTGCTACACAGTAGAGGAATCCAGATGATGTTACGCAAATGAAATAAATCGGTCACAGAAGGACACAAGCTGTCCAATCCCACTTTATGAGGTCCCTACAGCAGTCAAAAATCAGAAAGAAAGTAGAATGGTGTTTGCAGGACCTACAGGAAGAGGAAACAAAGAGTTACTCTTTGATGGGGACAATTTCACTTTAGAATGACAAAAAAGATCTGGGGATTATTGCACAATAATGAGTGCATTGTAAACACTACCCTTAAAATGGCTATGGTGGAAATTTTTTGGCTATGCAGAGTTCTTTTTATTTGTTTCTTTGTTTTTCCTGTGGTGCTGGGAATGGAATCTAGGGCTTTGCACACGCTAGTCAAACTCTCCACCACTAAGCCATATCCCCAATCCTGCGTTATATGTTTTTTCTTACTGCAATTTAAAAAATATCCAAGATCTGGTTCTAGTGACTGTATGACACTGACTTTGTACAAGTCAAGTAATTTCTCAGGGACTTAGTTTCTTCATCTGCAAGATGAACCTGAAACACCTGCTCAGAGAGATATTCTGAGGATTAAATGTATGTGAAACTCCTAATATACCACCCAGCACATAAGGTATTCACATTTGAGTTAAATTAATCTTAGTTCCTGTATCATCAAAATTTGAATGGTTTTCTTTTAAGGACCTAGATCTGTCTGGGCCCTTAGCAGTGTATCTTAGCACAACCCACACGATATGATACTGAGAATGAAATGGTTCAGAGTAATACCTCTAAGCTGAAACACCCAAAGGATTTGTAATAGGGCTATACAAGAAGTGCCCCCAGCTTTCCTGTTTTGGATGGTTTCAAAAGGAGCAGAATAGGGCTGGGCACGGTGGCGCACGCCTGTAATACCAGCGGCTTGGGAGGCGGAGGCAGGAGGATCACAAGTTCGAGACCAGAGGCAGTCGGGGTAACTTAGCGAGACCATGTCTCAAAAAGTAAAAACAAAAAAGTGGGCTGAGGGTGCAGCTCAGTGGCCCAGCACTTGCAGAGCATGCAAGCACGAGGCCCTGGGTTCAACCCCCTGTACCGAAGGAAAAAAAAAAAAGAAAAGCAGAATATAATGCCTTCTGACCACACAAACCAGAAAGATGTTAAATATAACTGGCCAAAACATTGGGTTATCAGATTGGCAGGTCCTCCAAAACAGAGAAACATCACAAACAACAGGATTTTGATTAGTCTATGGAAAGAAGGAACAAACCTCCTTAGGAGTTGTTGTTGTTGTTAGGTGCCGTCGAGTTGGTGCCTGACTCATAGCGACCCTAAGTACAACAGACAAAACATTATTGTCAGTGTTTCTCTGCTATTCATAGGATTTTCAATGGCAGATTGATTTTTGGGATGCTGAGTCCTTCTCCCAAGCCTACAGTATCTAGCATTCCCAGGCGGTCTCCCACCCAAGTACTAACCAGGCCTGACCCTGCTCAGCTTCTGAGATCAGATGGCACAGTGCTACGGCTGCAGGCATCCTTAGGAGTAGGATAGCCAAATGTTTGCACCTTCAGGTGCAATTGGAGCAGGTTCCAATGTAGAAACAAAGGACTTACTGGGAATATATGACAAGACCAACATGGAATAGGCTTGAGAGAGTCACCAGAACTTGGAAATCCAAGATGTAAAGGAATTCAAACCAGATGGAACAGAGAATAGGCTCTTAACCACCCTTTTGGCTAAACGCTTTTCTTATTCCTTAATGGGAAGAATTTGGGAGTTTATGCCAAAATGCCTTTCTGTATCATGTGTGGCTTATTGCATAAAATCATAGTTAACTGGAAGTAACTGGATGGGTCTTATTCATAGCTCGGGTTCAAATACTCTCAGTACTTCTTTTGTTATTTTCAGAAAGTCCTGGGATAAGAACAGCCTTCAGCTATTATTATAGCAAGATACCTGGGCAGGGTGGACCCCTTCCGACTAGTGCAGTTCAAATCCTCATGCCCAGAATTTCCAGGGAAGCAGCAACCCTCATACAATGCCATCTGGGTGTGCGGCACAGGTAACAATAGTACACCACACCCAGAAAGACAATATGCCAAAATATGAAAATACCCAACTCAGCCACAGTGTCACGTAGAACACGCATGGCCTGGCACAAGCCAGTCCCTCGGAAGAGGTCAGTCACAGGCTGCCTTGATGCTTTGCATGCTGCTCTCAACTCTGGGGGGCTGTTTTCTTAGAGTATCCATGGTCCTTCTCCGCCTGGGTGATGCCGTGGTGGTGGGGATGGAGTAAAGGGCTTTGGCATCAGGCGAACCTAGTTGAAATCCCACTTCTACTTCCTGCAGTTGCCGAGCAAGGAAATTCACTATGCAATCGCAGTGGGCCTCAGAACTCTGCATCTGAGGACCCAAGAAGCCTCTTCTAGTTAAAGAAGGAGGGAAGAGACGGCAGAAATGGAGGCACAGAAATGGAGGCAGAAATGGAGGCACAGGCAGAAATGCGCCTGGCCCACAGCCTGCTCCCTAAACACCACTTGCTCCTTCTAACCTCTTCCCGTGTCGCCTCTCATTTCCCGAGTCTAACACTTGCTTCCTCCTTTCTAATCCCTGGAACCTGCTCTGAGCCTTCGACCTCTTTCTCTGGTGAGCACTCTCATTTGTTTGTGGGCATGCACATTCTCAGACACAAACTCTCTGATAAATACCCTGCACCCTCACCAAAATGCCATCTTCTTTTCCACCCATTCTCCCCCCACCATTTCTCCCCCTTTAAAAGAAAACAAACAGACCACTTAATCTCATCCTTGTCCCAAATGACTTCAAAATACAGTTAGTGAGCTGGGCATCGTGGCACAGGCCTATAATCTCTGCACTCAGGAGAGGGAGGCAGGAAGATCAAGAGTGCCAGGCCAGCCTGGGCTACACAGTGAGACCATGTCTAAAAAAAAAAAAAAAAAGAAAAAGAGAAAGAAAGAAAAAGAGGTAAATTGATGGCTAATATTTGTTTGCTAATATTTCAGCCTCTTCCAATCTGGCCACTACCAGGGTGTGGCTCTTTTTCATTGCCTTTCTTCACACTAACAGATCTGGCCTATAGAGCTGGCAGGTCATTTGTTTTGTGTTCCCATTCTCTGTGTATGTGAGCGGAGAGGCACGCGTGTCTTCTTGAATGTGTCTGCTTTTCTCTCTGTGACGCCAGTACCCGGACCTCTCTTGCCATTTGTCGTCAGCGGCCCAGCAGGACGGTCCAGCACCTACGTGCACTCTGGCCAGCTGCCCCTTCTACCTCGGCATCCTGCTAGGAACTTTCTCTCTACACAGACGCTGCTAATTATCTTGACCTGAACCCTGGTTCCACAGCTACGTGTTCAACCAAAAGGGCTGCTTGGGCAGCGAGGATCTCCCGGCTTCCTGCCTAGGGAAGATCAGTCTCTCCTTTCCCTGCTTAACTTGCAGTCCACTTCCTCCAGGAAGTGGGCGTTCCTTGGGATGTCAGAGGTCATAGTTAAATATTGGATTTATTTTCTTTCTTTGCTTTTCTTTTCTTGCTTTTCTTTTCTTTCTTTCTTTCTTTCTTTCTTTCTTTTTTTCATGAGAAGTTGGAGAGTTTTAAGAAGTGTTGACAAGCAGACCTTTTTCCCTGAGTCATACCCATGTGGTCATGTCTGGCCCATGTCAACTCCTGTTATCTTAAAACATGTCTTTGTGGTTTGCAGTGGTCCCCTACAGATGAGACCCACACAGCCAGCAAAGAGTTTGTTTCTCTCCTGCTAAGAACAAAAACACGTGACTGTTTCCCCTGGAGTCTGCCCTGACATTTCGAATCCCAAGATGGGCTGTTGGTCCCCTGCAGTCTATACTGGAGAAAGGATGACAGCGGAGGAGGAATGTGTTAGAAATGAAATTGGATGAGACCCGGGGCTGGCCACCTGCGGGTTTGCAAGTGTGCAGAGGCCAGCTGCTGGAGGCTCTGCCTTCTCTGTGGACATCTCTGCAAACATGTGGCTGTTGGTTTTGTTTTGACTAATTTGATTTTTTTAATGCCCTCCTGCCTGATGCTTCATGGGAAATTATGAACCTCATGAGAGCAGAGAGTCAGAGTGGGGCTGGTGCAAATGGTGGCTATTTGGGATCAGGAATCCTCCACTCGGTGTTTAAAAGCCACTCCAGAACGGTGGGATTTGGACTTCCGGTTCCCCACCTGCAAGAACTAAAGTAATCATAGCTTGGCTGTCCAATTTAAGGAAGGAAAAAAATTTAAAAATATTTCAGTGAAGAAAACTACCTACATTATTCTTATGACTTAGATGATAGGTGATATTGTATAGGTAATATTCCTTTTGTGAGGGTATCTAGTCCTCCCCAAACCTCTGCAGTGGGTACAGAGATGGCATCAGGGTTAAGGAAGTGAAGCCAGTGTAGAAGTGTTGCCCTGAACCAATGCAACGTTGGTGATGGTTACGTCAGTTTGGGCTTTTATAAATTGTAAGTTGCAAATATAACTCACATTCATTGAAGAAAAAAGAAATCCACACAACAGGAATGCTGAAAGCCTCTAAAGCACACTCTCAGAAAGGCTTTAGCAATTTGATAAACATGTACCCAGGCTTTTCGCCACACATGCCCGCTGAGGACTCTTTGTTTAAACAACAGTTAGCTCACACTTGGTACATTGCTCTGCATAATAGTCACATCTTTATTTTTAGCTAGAAGCCATGCTGAGTGCTAAGCACAGTTCACATTAGAGCTGAGTTTAATTCTCCAGCCTCTCCTATCCCTGGCTGTATGTATTTGAGCAATTTACATAACTTCTTTGAGTCTCATCTTTAAAATGGGCCTCATGCTATTTACGTTCCAGGGCTTTTATGAAGAGTAGAGGTGATGGATACAAAATGCTAGGCACGTACCAAGTAGTGGCTTTTGTTAGACTTTCCAAAAACTATTTGAATTTATTGTATTTTTCATTCTTGAAGTACAAAAGTACGAAATTTTCTTTTGACTTGATCAGGATGGATTGTAGTCAGGAAAGACACTCTCAGATGCTTTATTCTGATGAATTCTCATTGGAGTTCACTCCTGTTTTTGTTTTTTAATTCAGTGGTTTTCAACCTTGAGTGCACATTAGAATTACTTGGGAGGCTTATAAAAATCCTAAACCAGACCACAGTGCAAAACAACTACATCAGAATTTCTGCTCTTGGGAGATAAGCATCAATCTTTTTCTTTTTAAAATTTTATTTTTAATTGATACATAATAATTGTACATATTTATTGGATATGGTGTGGTATTTCCATACGTGTACACCTTTTGCTGTCTTTTTTTTTTACTTTTGATTATAACATGTATTAATTGTACATTTTAATGGGTATTTATAATTTCTTATAAACAAGAATATTTAGCTAAAACGTCTCAACCAACCCCAATATTCAGACAAGCTAGAGAATCATCCCTTTACATAATATTCTCCATGCTTTTGACAAACATGTAGACAAGAATGGAATTCATTTTATTTGATAAATGTATTTGAGTCAAAGGATTTATTGCCTGTTCTTTTTAAATGTAGTATAATTAATACTTGAGTACATATGCAGGAGAGCTAGATAATAAATCAAATTATCAAATTAGCTAGATAATAAATCAATTAAGTCAAATAGAATATTATAATTTATAAAGTACATTCTGTATTTTTCATTTCAAGAGTACATTTGATTAAAAATATTTAGAAAATTTTCAAGAATACAATTCATCACCTTAATATGTGCATGGGCTGGGATTTAGCTCAGTTGGTAGAGCGCTGCACTGCAGTCTCTGAGGTCCCGAGTTCAATTCCCAGCACCACAAAAATGGGAGAAGGACCTGGCAACCCACTCCCAAGGCAATCCCAAAACAGTCAGCCATTGAAAACCCTATGAGGGTCGCTATGAGTTGGATACCGACTCGACGGCACCTAACAACAACAACAACAATATGTGCATATATTTTAAATATAAATACACATATACATATATACTTATATATAAATATGTATATATGCATATGTGTTTACATACTTATTTTTATATATAAATTTTTGCTGGAGTGGTAGCATTGGTTTATTTCCTTTTTCTACAAATAGGCTACAATAATTCCATACTCTTTTCATTAGTGAGTAAATTTCATTGTAGAGAAACTGGCTCTGGGCACAGATCCCAGGAGCCTGCTTCCTGGCTAAGTACAGTTCACTTCCTTCTAATGCTTCCACAGTGGGGGGATCCACATTCATTCACACCCTTCTTGGTCCTATAATTCATTCTGTCTTTCAGCTTGGCTAGCCCAAAGGTAATGATGCACAAAAACAGGAATGGGCTGGGATCAGGAGAGGGAGAGAAAGAGCTTTGCCACATGTGTCAATGGAGCTGGATGATGATCATTTGTCCACCACAGTGAAAGCCACACTCCCTAAGGTGCTCTTTACAAAACCCCTGGGAAATGTGCAAGCAACAGGCAACAGTGCCAGCTTATAGAGGGGACGCAGCAGCTGGGGAGAGGATTCAACTATACCCTTCCACACCATACTCACATGCCACTTCTCAAAAAAAAGAAAGGAAAAAAAAGAAAAAAACGGTTTGAAATAATCTATTCTTTGACACCAGTGACTTCCCTGGATTGGTCCTTACTTGTAGAGAACAGGCATTGTGTTCATACTTGTTTTTTCACTTGCCTTATTTATATATTTGCCTTATACTAATTGTGCAAATAAATAGATAATTCTTGACCTCTGGAAGCTAAGTGGCATGTCAGCCCACAGGTATTCAGGGGAACTGAGGACAAAGAGCAGATGCTGCCTCAGTGCCGGCCCCAGACAGGTGTACTGGAGGGAGCGTGTTGTGGGAAGAACACGCTAAGGGCAGGGTCACAGAGAAATCACCTTTCTTACCCAGGGATTCCGGGGAAGTTAAGAAGTGCCAGGGAGACGTGTGTGGTGTGGCAGGGGAAGGAGGGTCCAGATGGGGCTTTGGAGGTACCAGCCAGAGCCATGTCACAGCTGACAAGGGGTTCAATTGTGCAGGGGCCCCACAAGTGACAACCTCAGAAAGGGTCCCTGTGCCCTTCCTTCATAGTAGAGTGGACCCTGTGGAAATTGGCCTACGCTGGCTGACGCCTTTGGCTAACTCCAGAAGTTGGAGCCTCTACTGCATCACACCATTGGGCCCGATGGTTCCTTTATACCTATTGCCATAAGTGAATGATAGGCAAAGGACAGAGAGGTGCCACTGAAAAGTAAACTGGAACCCTGGATGTAGCCCAGGACTACCAGAAGAAAGGCCTGAGACAGAAGGTGAGGCTCTTGGTCCCTCTTGAAAGGAGAAATGGTCTACCAACTGAAAGAAGATGCTTTAGAATAAAATGGATGTTCCCAAACACCCCCCACTAAGGAAAATTCTGTGGTCAAGTCCTCACTTAAGCATTTCTACGTAACTGCAGGCAACATGAGGAATGAAAATGGGTCACCCATCCTGAGCTGTTTTCCCTGCCTCCCACCATATTCCTCACTAGCCCCCTTGCTATCTTGGATTAAGTCTGCTCTTTCCAGGAGTCATGCCATTTTGCTACAGGTAGGTGTCCTCAGTCTTGCCTGTTATTTATTTCCTTCAGATCTCATTACAACTTGCAGATGTTATATCTTTGACTGTTTCCTTGTTTTCTGTCCTTTCACACCACTGGAGTATGTGGGACAGAGCACACAGCTGGGTTAATCATCCCTGTGAACACACAGAGCTAGCCACATGGGAGAAATTTAACATACATTTGCTAAATTATAGAATAAAAGAACAAATAGTAAAGAACAATCAGTACATGAATAAATGGAATTATTAATTTAGTTGAAGACAAAATTAAACCGCAGGTTGAGTATCCCTTATCTGGGGACCAGAAGTATTTCAGATTTTAGATTTGGTGGGTTTGGGAATATTTGCATAAATGTAATGAGATATCTTGGCCTGCAGCTGTACCACTGTGGTGTCCGATCCCATCAGATCTCAGAAGCAAAGCAGGGTTGGGCCTGGTAAGCACTTGGATGGGAGACTGCCTGGAACACCAGGTGCTATAGGCTTGGGAGAAGGACCTGGCAGCTCACTCCCAAAAATCAACCAGCCATTGAAAACCCTATAAATAGCAGAGAAGCACTAACAATACTGTTTCGCCTGTTGTGCACAGGGTCGCTATGAGTCAGACACTAAACGACAACTAACAACAACAACAGCCTGCAGCCATAGCCCTGTGGCATCCAATCCCGTCAGATCTCGGAAGCTAAGCAGGGTCAGTCCTGGTTAGTACTTGGATGGGAAACCACCTGGGAACACTAGTTGCTGTAGGCTTGGGAGACGGACCCGGTGACCCACTCCCAAAAATCAATCTGCCATTAAAAACCCTAAAAACAGCAGAGAAGCACTGACAATAGTGTTTCCCCTGTTGTACGTAGGGTGGCTGAGTTGGATACTGACTGGATGACACATAACAACAACAACAACAATGACAACAACAACAACGAGATATCTTGAGCCTATCTCCAAGTCTAACCATGAAATTCATGTATGTTTCATATGCACTTAATGCACAGAGCCTGAAGGTAATTTTATATAATACATTTTTTAAACATTTTTATTATGTGTGGAGTAGTGATGCACACCTGTAATCTCAGCACTCAGGAAGGCAGGAGGATCTTAAGTATGAGGTCAGCCTGGGCTACATAGTGAAACCCCATACCAAAATAATTTATACATATACAAGTTAATTTTTCACATGAAAGTTTGTACTTTGAACTATCAGATTTGTGATGTCATGTTGGCTTTCAAAATGGTTTTAATTTTGCAGCATTTTGGACTTTGGATTTTCAGAGTAGGGATGCCCTGCTATGATAATCATTCTCTGGTTTCACTCCATTCCCAGCTTTGTCCATAGTTTCTACTCTAGTCCTAGCATTTAGCCTCAAGATTGCATTGTCATTTACCTGCTAGGAGAATATGATCCTTCAGGGAGAACATCAGGAGTGGAGACCCAGGTCTTCCAGCCCTCTGGCCTCCACTGTGGCCCTTTGTGACACCTTCCAATCAAGCTAGAGGCCTTTCAGATCCAAGTGAACCACATTCCTCCAGATCATTGTATGCTCTGTACCTTCGGCCTCCTTGTCCCTGCCCTATATTTGCATTAAGCACCCTCCACATGTGCCCTTGTAAGAGTCTATAATCTCTGATTTTCATGCTTACCTTACTAGGCTATAATTACATGCTTTATTATATATTTATTCAACAAATATTTATTGAACATCCATGATACGTTAGGCATTGTTAAGTACTAGGCATACAGTAGTGAACAAAACAGATAAAATTGCTGCCTTTTGGAGCTTACATTTTAGGTGGAGAGATAAGCAATTTACAGAGACCCCATTCTGTAAGTTGCTCCACATTAATAAGAGTTATAAAGACCAGGCACAATGGTACACGCTTGTAATCCCAGCAACTCAAGGGCAATATTGCAAGTTCAAGTCCAGAGGCAGCCTTTGTAATTTAGTAAGACTCTGACTCAAAAACAAAAAATTAAAAAGGGGCTGAGGTGCAGCCCAGTGGTATAGAGCACTTGCAAAGTGGGTGCCACCTCTGAGTACAGGGTAAGGGAGAAAAAAAGAGAGCTATAAAGAAAAATGCAATGGAGAAGGCAGCTAGAAAGGAATAGAGGTATAGAGGTGGGAAAGCTATCTAAGACTGAGTGGTCAGGAAGGCATTCTGGTAAGAGAATATTTCGTCATGAATTTGGAGGAATCAAGAGAACAGGCCATGAAGATTCAAGTGATGTAAACAATCATTGCAAATCCAGAGGCTGGCAAATCCAGAGTGCTTGACTCATTTTGGCAGCTTTGAAGAAGCTGCTGTGGCAGTGCAGAGACCACATCACTGTCTACTCCAAGCTCTATGCGCCATGAGGGCAGAGACTGTGCATCTGATTCTCCACTAAACACTTCATGTCAATCAACTTTGGATGAGTGTTATGGAGATTAAGATTCAGTATCTCCATTTCATAAATGACTAAGCTGACATCTAGAGAGGTCAAGTAACATGTCCAAGGTCACACAGCTAATTGCAAGTAGCTGATTCTGAATCCTTTGTTCTTAACCCCCTACCTTTAAGCTACTCTCAACCCCTTCACTCTTACTGGCTGCCTCCCCCTCCAATTCCATGGTGGGATAATCCTATTATTGGGCTGTAGGCATGCAGGTTGCTTGTAGCCATACCACTGTGGCATCCGATCCCATAAAATCTCAGGAGCTAAGCAGGGTCGGGCCTGGTTAGTCCTTGGATGGGAGATTGCCTGGGAACACCAGGTGCTGTAGGCTTGGGAGAAAGGACCAGCAACCCACTCCCAAAAAACAACCAGCCATTGAAAACCCTATGAATACAGAGAAGCACTAACAATGCTGCTTTGCCTGTTATATGTATCATCATTATGAGTCAGACACCAAGTCAACAGTACCTAACAGCAACAACAAGCATGCAGATGAATGAAAGTACAGAGATTAGACCTTAGGTTTAAGTTTTGACCCTAGGTCAGTGTATTTTCACATTGAACAACAACGACTCCATGTTTTTCTGCTGAAATGGGGTCACATTTAGAGAAGTGAATGCAAAAACCAACTACCGAGAAAGGGAAGTCTTTGTCAAAGAATCTCTGACCTGGGAGGCTGAAATGTGACTGAGGAAAATACGCCCACCTAGGAGGGAGTCTGATGATAAAAGGCAGTTATACTCCACAAGGAAATACCTGGGACTTTTCACAGTAAATGGCAGCACAACCCTGGAAAGTCCCTGTCATGCTGTGCCTTTCCAAGATGCAGATGAGACAAGGTGCCCGGTGCCTACACTAGGACGAGCACTGGCAGGAGCTCAGGGTCACGGGGCAGACAGCAGTACCCACCTGAGGGATCATGAGATGCCTCCAAAGCCAACAGCTCTGGATTCATGAGCCAGGAATGTCAAGGACACAATGGAGATGCTTTGGCTGGAGGCACACTGCCTCACCACCCAAGTCCCATCACGTGAAGGAGGAAGGAACCAGCAAGATGGGGGTTTGTGCAATGGCTCCATGTGACTTCTAACAAGATCAAAACCCTATCCACAGCATCGATAGACCTTGTGAAGGTGACTAACTCAAACCTTGACAAATGCTAAGAGTTCCCCAAGCCTTCCTTCAGAGGGAACCACATGAGCTTTCCCCACCTCTATCTACTTCCTTTGAGAGATTTGCCAAAGAAGAAATCAAAGAGACTGAAGGCAGGAAGTAGCCTTTATCCTGCGGTCTCACTCAGGCCTTGGTGCCCAAAGGGAAGCCTCTTCCCCAAGGTGATAAGGAGGGCTGCTCCCCTGAAGATCTGAGTGGGCCCTGAGCTCCTGACAGTCTTGTCAGCAGGTTACTGGCCGCTTGGTCAGGGTCTGAATTCTAATCTCCAGGGATTCCTGTGGGTAAAGCTGGGAGGAGTTGACATGAAGGCAAAACCATGAATGAACCCACCCTCCAGATGGACAGAAAACAGCAGGGGAGTGTGAGGTGCTGGGGCCAGTTCCTTACTGCGTCACATGGGACTTTAATGCCAGACTAGATGTCTTTCCTGCGCTTTACTCATCTTCTGGGTTTTCTGTGAACACTGATACCTTTATCAGGAAAGGATGTGTGAGCCTCCAGCCTCAGAGAACAGGGAGCCTGTTAAAACACACCAAGAGGAAACAACACCCATCAGGACAAGCCATCATGGGGGGAGCTAACAACATCTGCTTATATTGGTCTGAAGGCAACATAGTTAAAGCAAGCGGTCGCATATTAATTTAGAGTTGAATGCCAGAAATCCACTCACTCTGAGCTTCATGGAATGCAGCAGGAGACCCAAAATGCTGTGTTTGGGGTGTGTGTGTGTGTGTGTGTGTGTGTGTGTGTGTGTGTGTGTGCGCTAAGGAAAAAATTGAAAGGCAGAAGTTAATGGCAAAAAGTCACATCTCATTTCCAAACACAATCCACTACTAGGTTTTTGTTTGTTTGTTTGTTTGTTGTTGTTTTTAGATATGGTTCTACTGTCCCTCGGCAGTAGAAAGAGTATTATATAAGCTGAGAGTCAGGGAACCTGAGCCTGGCCTTTGTTTTGCCATTACCTGGACAACCTCCACCATTTCAAGTCCACTGGATTTTGGAGCCCATCATTTAGTGCCTTGGGCGAAACACACTGGTAAGATACAAAGGTGAACGATTCAAGGCATCTGTCCTTAAGGGACCTGAATCCAAATTGGGGAGACAGGCAGATTTTTAAAATTGAGATGGAGAATGGTACTAGACAAAACGGCTGAAGTATAAAGCACTAAGTAATAATATACTAGTGAAGAGGAGATTAATTTTAACTGCCAAGGTATTTAATAGGCATATAATAGGCATGTAGAGAATAGGGGAGGAAATAGCATTAAAAAAAGAAAGAAAAAAAGCACTTTCATGAAACAGCATTTCACACCCTTTAGGATGGACACTATCTAAGAAAAATTACTGTGTTGGTGAGGATGTGGAGAAACTGGGACTCTTGTGCACTACTGGAAAAATGTAAAGAGGTGCTTCCACTATGGAAAATTGTATAGTAACACCTCAGAAAATTAAAAATAGAGTTATCATATGATCCAGCAATTCCACTTGTGGGTATATATCCAAAAGAAATAAAAGCAGGATTTTAAATAAATATTTGAATACCATGTTCACAGCAGCGTATTCAGAATAGCTACAATGTAGAAGCCACACAAAGGCCCATATGACACATGAATGAATAAAGAAAACTTGGGATATACTAAATATGATGGAATATCTCTCGGCCTTAAAAGAAGGAAATTCTGACCCATGCTTCACCATGGGCAATCCTTGAAGACATTATGCTAAGTGGAATGATTCAATCAACCATAGGCAAATGTGGTATGATTCCATTCATACAAAGTACACGGAGTTATCAGATTTCTAGAGACAGAATGTAGAACAGTGATTGCCAGGAGCTGGGGGAGCAGGGCAATGAGGAGTATTGTTTAATGGATATGGTTTCAGTTTACAAGATAACAAGAGTTCTGGGGATGGATGGTGAGATGATGGCACGGCACTGTGAATAGACTTGATGTTCCTGGACTGTCCGTGTGAAAGTAGTTAATTACAAGGGCCTGTGGTGCAGCTCTGTGGAAAAGTGCTTGCCTAGCAGGTGCAAGGTCCTGGGTTCCATCCTCAGCACCTCCAAAAGAAGAAGAAGAAGAAGGAAGAGGAGGAGAAAAAGGAGAAAGAAAGAGGAAGAGAAGAGAAAAGAAGGAAAAAGGCAAAGAAAATTGTTAAGATGGTAAATTTTATATTATGTGTCTTTTATCACCATAATAATAATATTAATAAAGCTGAAGCAGGGTAGACTTACAAGAAAAGAAAAGTATGAGCAAAGGGCTTTGGAGATAATGGCAAGTCAGGGCCATTTGAAGGACTTGACCCAGGCAGGCCAAGCCTAATCTTTTGCTATATAGCCTATGGCAATGAGAGGAGAAAAGAAGAAATTCAAGATAGTCCACCCAGGCAAACAGATACATTTTGTCTTGAAAATTGTACGGTAAATGTCCTGGTCATGCTTGATGTCAGTAAATTTTATGCTGTAAAGATGGCATATGCCAACATCCTGGGGTCACTGGTGCTCTCAGGGTGGAAGAGAAGGCATTGAGGAAAGCCTTATAGTCTTCAATGGTGCTCCTAACCTATGACCCAGGCAAACAGTTTTCTACCTGAATGTGCATCAATCGGGTGTGTATTTCAGGTTGTTGCCATTGTTAGGTGCTGTCAAGTCTGACTCATAGAGACCTCGTAGAGTTTTCGATGGCTGATTGTTACAGGATTGCTTTAGGAGTGGATTGCCACGTCCTTCTCCCATTTTTGTGGTGCTAGCAATCGAATCTAGGGCCTCAGGAAGCACAGAGCCACACTCTACCAACTGAGCTAAACCCTAGCCCAGATCTCAGGTAGCACATCTGAGTTATGGTAATCAGAGGAATGCTGAATAAAGGGAACCTTGACAAAAATCTGAGTGGGGCACAGGGGAAGCACAAGGCACAGGACGATGGTCGGGAGGGAGAAACAGAGACTGTTACCATCACTAGACCTGCAGGGGAGAGGAGGGAGGGCTTCTGGTCCAGAAGGAAGGGTCGTGCGACTCTGCCGCTCCCATGAGAGGTACGATGGCCTTTGGTGCACTGAGGAGGCCAGTTCTAGGCAATCCCATGGAGAGCAGACCTGAGGGAAAACAATGTTGAACTCACTCCTTTTTTCTGGAGTCTCCTGCCAGGGTCCCCATCAGCCAAGGGCCATCTGGGAGCCAAGGCTAAGCAGCCTGTCCCATGTCACCCTGTGGCTCACTAACTTCTTTTAGAAAGCTCTGTAAACTCAGGTGGCTGGATCCTACCTCAAAGATTCCAAGTTAGTGGACTGAAGTGGGGCCTGAGAATTTGCACTTTTAACAAGTTCCTCACTTATTAAAAATGGGAGCCACACTTTGGGAACCTATAGGTCACCCTCTCAGAACAAGGCACTGCAAAAAGATAGGAACGGACCTGGAAAGACGAGCAACCTGTTGAGTGAAAGGGGTCAAGGGACCCAGGCCAGCATCACCTCTGCAGGGCTCCGGTTCCTCACCCATAAAATGAGAGAGATCTGTAAGATGCCTTCTAGATCATTCCATGGTCCCACAGACCTGGGGCTGCAGAATCTAAGCCCACGTGGCCCTGAAGGATGCACATGCTTCTGCAGGGAAAGCAATTACAATTGCCATGGACTGTGTGGTGATTGGTTGAATTGTGTGATGCATGTGAGTGGAGTCTCATATTTTCTAATTGTTTTTCCTGCTGAAGTTAAAGCTATTTGGGAAAAGACATAAACATTTGACTTCTCCAGAATATTTCTGTGTAGATGAAGGAGGCATTCATGACCCCAGATAAACTAAACCCCCAAACAGAGAGGGGCCATCCAATTTGTGTAAACTCGGATGTCAAGGAGATCATTTTAAACATTACAAGAGAATGCATCTAATTAACAAAAGTCCAGTGGGCCTACACTAATTATGCCTGTAAAATTGCTATTCAGTGTAACTTATGAAATCATTTTACCTGTTCAGGAGATCATTGGAAAAAAAAAACAAAACTCCAGAGGTCCTCCAGGTCTCAGGTGACCGTCCCTTCGTGAGTGTGTAGGTGTGTGCCAAATGTTTACACATCTTATCACAGGTGTTTGTGGTTGTGCCCCATGCAGCGATGCCAATGATATGGGCATGACCGAAGAGTTCTGGAAAATTCTCCTCTGTTCTTTGGTTCCAATTTGTCTCCATTCAGTTTTTAAGAGAACTTTTGCAGTGGCTGGCAGAAAATAACCCTCCTCACGGCCTTCATCAACTACAATCTCCAGGAATCTTAAAACATCTTTCAAACAGTTATTTTGCTTTCTCCTCGGGTATCTTTCACCCAGCAATTTATGTTGCTCTTAAATTACCAATTCCTGTATTCCTTCATTGATTTGTGGCTTTAAATCCAATCCATGGCTTAAGGATATGCCAGCCAGTTAGGGGAGGCTTGCAGCTGCCATATTTGTGTTCTGATGCTGGGAAGTTAGAGTTCTCAGTACCTTTAGGGTAGATCTTTCATTAGGAGCCTCCAGAGACCTGGGCCTGTGGAGCAATCCACCTGTGTAGACCTGTTTCATTGATTCAACAAACTTTCTTGGGAACCCATGGTGTTTGGGAAAGCTTCCTTGTTGTGCAGGAGGGCTCCTCATGCAGCTGACACAGACACAGACATAACGAGAAGCCAGAGCACAAGGTGATGGGCTTCCCAATGGACTCCTAAGACCGCTGAGGACAGAGACTGGCTTGATCATCTCATGACCATATATCCAGTTACTTAGCACATACGGGGCCCCAATAAATATTTGCAGACTGAATGTAACAGTAAAAATAAACCAAGACCTGTGGGACCACAGAGGGCATGCTGCTCCCTGCCTGGGACCCCTGATGTATGTCAGCCCACCAGGTGCAGGGAGAAAGGCACCCTGGCCTTCCCAGGAGGCCTGAAAGCAGCCCAGGCTCTGGGTTTCTATCTTTAAAGCTTCTATTTGTTGAGATAAACAAAAAAAGACAAATAAAACAAGCTGAGGTTCTGCTCTAAACACATCCCCTCGAGCTGACAGGCTAACAGCCTGAAAATGTCTATGGCCCTTTTCCATGGAAATGCCACTTTTTTCATGATCCATGTGGTCCCAGGTTGGGGCAGAGAAAGTCTAGCCACATTTCGTACAGTTTCAAAAAGTCATTTGTGCTGAACTGATGAGCTCTGAACAGTAGCTTCCTGAGGAGCAGAGAGAAGGTAGTGAGTCAGCTGCCAGGCCGGCCTGGCCCCTTCTGGTTCCCATGTTGTTTTTCCTTGGCCATGGGCCTGGGATGGGGCAGAATATGAAAGGATGCGTATAAGTATGAGGAGGAGAATCATGAAGCCATAATTTTTAGTTATTTATTTTTTATTTGTGTGTTTATTTATTTATTTTAGCTAGGAAGAAAAAGAAAATTTCCAATAGATCTAATCTATTTTAGGAATTTACCAATTCTGAGTTAGGAAAGCAAAGTGTGCTGTTCAGTTAAGGAAGGGAGCATGGTACAAGTGGGAGTGGAAAGAGGAAAAAGAATCATGGCCCGTCATCTCCTCCCTTCTGACTGGCCCTATACTGAAAGGGACTAAGAGACTAGTGAGTGGTTCCCAGAGTTGCCATGAGAGACAACAGTTAAATTTTCAGAAATTTAGTAAATTGGCTGATAAATACATCTACAATTTAAAAATTGATCATATACACATCAACTGAATAAGTTACATCAAAAATAAAAGTATGAAATGCTCAAAACTTATAATTTCCTAATAAGTACACATTTTACTATTTGCAATGTTTTGGGGATATTTACATCTATTATAGGTGAATGGCCTGCAGCCGTACCACTGTGGCACCTGATCCTGTCAGATCGCAGAAGCTCACCAGGGTTGGGCCTGGTTAGTACTTGGATGGGAGACCGCCTGGGAACACTAGATGCTGTAGGCTTGGGAGAAGGAAACGCAACCCACACCCAGGAAATAATCCGCCATTGAAAACCCTATGAATAGCAGAGAAGCACTGATAATAGTGTTTCACCTGTTGTATGTAGGGTTGCTACAGGTAGGACACTGACTCAGTGGCACCCAACAACAACAACATTATATGTGTATGGTAGAAATACTATTGATGATTATCTAGTACCTGTCTCTTCCCCAACTCTGTGCTCATGAGGCTCCTGTTGGTACCTTGAAATTGGCCATGGTGAGAGAATTTACACCAGGGAAATCAGTAAATGCCGCACATCAGGGTTTTTTTACCCCCTCACCATCCATCAATCAGTTAAACATTTGCTAGCATATCACTTCGAAGGCCACTCTGAAGTTTCTTAGGAATAGATTTGTTCCAAAGGCCTTGAGGTGCTATGTGCTTCCTCCTTACTGCTCTCTGAGGACAGGTATCCAGAGCAATATTTGCTGGACTATAACATCGGGTGTCTTGTTTGCAGCCCAATTATTGTGTACTGGGGCATTATGTCATTCTGCAGTAGGAACATGTCATTGATCAAATAGGAAACAATTCCGAATAGGTTTTCAGCACCTTTATTGAGATATAATTTATATATCACACATTTTACTCAAAGTATATAATTCAGTGTTTTTTAGAATAGTCAGAGTTAGGCAACATCACTACAATCAATTATAAACATATTCATCTCCCCAAAGAAACTCTGCACTCATTAACATCACTTCCCCTTTTCTCCTAATCTCTCTTTTCTCCACCAGACCCTTGTTGTTGTTGTTGTTGTTAGGTGCCATAGAGTCGGGTCTGACTAATAGTGATCCTCACAGAATGTTTAGTGGCTGCTTGTTTTGGGATTGCGTTGGGAGTGGATTGCCACATTCTTCTCCCATTTGTATTGTGCTGGGAATCGAACCAGGTCCTCAGAGAGAGTGAAGGAGTACTCTATCAACCAAGCTCTGTTGTTGTTGTTAGGTGTTGTTGAGTCAGTGTCCAATTCATAGCAACCCTACATACAACAGGCAAAACAGTATTGCTAGTGCTTCTCTGCTTTTCATAGGGTTTTCAATGGCTGATTGTGTTTTTTTGTCTCTAGATTTGTTCATCTGCACATTCCACATAAATGACATCATTGTAGATGGCCATTTATAACTTCCACTTAACATCATGTCTTTAAGGCTTATCCACGTTGCAGTTCATTCCTTTTTATTGCTGAATAATATCCCATTGTGTGGATATGCTACATTTGTTTATCTTTTCATCCCAGTTGATAGATATTTGTCTTGTTTCCACTTCTTGGCTATTATGAATAGTGCTGCTATGAACATCCATATGCAAATTTTAGTGGATATAACTTTTCATTTCTTTTGAGGGTATACTTATCTAGCAATGGAAATGTTGAATAATATAATTACTCTTGGTTTAATAATTTGAAGGAATGCAAAATGCCTTCTGTATTAGTCAGGTGGTGTGTTGCTGTGATAGAGAAACTGACCGAAGCAAGTTTATGGGAGGAAATATTTATTGGGCACCTAGAGTGTGCTCTGTATTTTCTGAGGACCCAGGTTTGATCCCTAGAACAGTAAAAATGGGAAAAAGATGTGACAATCTGCTCTGAAAACAATACTGAGAAAAAACCATTGAAACCCCTATGAGGGTTGCTATGAGTCAGACCCAACGCTACAGCACCTGACAACAACACCACAGAGCATTTTGGTCCATAGATGCAGAAGGTGTGGTAGCTGGGCAGGCATAATGGGGCACAGAACCTGACATCTTGGTGATCAGGAAGCACAGAACAACCAGGACTGGGGCTCCAGGTAAAAATCCCCAAAGGCCTATCCCCAGGGAGCAGCTTCTGCAAAGCTAGATCCCATCTCCCAAAGTTCTCAAACCCCCACAAACAGCACCACGAAATGGGGACCAAATGTTAAAACATATGACCTTTGGGAGACATTTAGATCCAAATTGTAACACTTTCCAAAGAGACAACAGTATTTACGCCCTCACCAGCAGCTTATAAAGGTTCCAATCTCTCCAATCACTCCACATCCTTGTCAACACTTGTGATTGGCTGAGTTTCTTATTTTAGTCTTACTTCTTGTTGTTGTTGTTGTTGTTGTTAGGTGCCATCTAGTCGGGTCCAACTCATAGTGGCCCTATGTATAACAGAATGAAACACTCCCTGACACTGTGCCATGCCCAGCACTGTCAGTGCTTCTCTGTTATTCATAGGATTTTCAATGGGTGATTGTTTTGGGCATGGGCTACCAAGGCCTTCTTCCATGTTTGTGGTGCTGGGATGCTAGTGGATATAAAATGGTATGTCACAATGGTTTTGATTTGTGCTTCCCTAGTGACTAATGATGTTGAGCATATTTTCATGTTTCTTGCCCATTTGTAGATCTTCTTTGGAGAAATATCTGTTAAAATTATTTGTCTATTTTTAAATCAAGATTTTTGTCTTATTGTTGAATTATAATAGCTCTGTATACAAATCCCTTATAACACATATGATTTGCAATTATTTTCTCCTATTATATGATCTCTCTTCACTCTCTTGATGGTGTCCTTTGAATCATAAAAATTTCTAGTTTTGCCAGGCGCAGTGGCACATGCCTGTAATCCCAGTGGCTCGGGAGGCCGAAGCAGGAGGATCACAAGTTTGAGACCAGAGGCAGTCTGCGTAACTTAGCGAGACCCTGTCTCAAAAAAGTAAAATAAAAAAAAAAAATGGGCTGGGGTGCATCTCGGTGGTCCAGCACTTGCAAAGCATGCAAGCATGAGGCCCTGGGTTCAACCCCCAGTACTGAAAAAAAAAATTAATTTTAATAAAGTTCAATTTATCTATCTTTTTCTTTTATTGTTGTATTCTGCTATCATATCTAACAAGGTTTTGCCTAACCTAAGACTGCAAAAATTTACTCCTATATTTTCTTCTAAGAGTTTTATAGATGTAGCTCTTAAATTTAGGTCCATGATATATTTGACGTTAATCTGTATGTGCAGTGTACAGAAGAAGCCCAGATTCATTCTTTTACACGTGGATATCTGGTTGTCCCAGCACCATTTCCTGAAAGAAATTCTTTCCACATTGTATTGTCGTGGCATAGAGTAGATTTTTAATGTTATCTTACATTTTCACTTAATGCTACCATCAATTTCTTTACAAATCTATTTCTTTTCTTCCAGCTTTTCTAGCCCCATAGCATAGACTACTTGGCCAAGCCATCCCATGGGACACCCATCTTGACACACACTGGCATATCTGTAACCCAGACAGAAACCATTCTCTAATCTCCGTGTGTGTTAGCCAAGATAGACCCCAGTGCTGTATTGAACAACTCGTCTCAGAGGCTCAACCCAATGAGGGTTTCTTTCTCTTCCCTAATAGTCCAGAGTGAGTCCTAGGAGGAGGATCTGTTCCATGCGTGACTCAAGACTCAGGCTCCTTCTACCTTGTGGCTCTGCTGTCCCCTAGGGTTTCATAGTCCTTCACAGATCCTCTGTATCTGCCCAGCAGGGAGGGGAAAGAAGAGAGAAAACACAGAGGATCTTGTGGAGAGTTGTTTTCAAGGACCCAGCCTGAAATAAGACAGGCACAGAAGGAATCTTAAAAAATTGATCTCACAGAAGTTGAGAGTAGAATGATGTTTACCAGAGGCCAGAGGGAGTAGCAAGAGGGATAGGGAAGGTTGAGCAATAAGTAATAAGTTACAGTTAGTGTTAGATGGGAGCAAGAAGTTCTGGCGTGCTATTGCACAGCACGGTGACTATAATGGCAATGTACTGCTTCAGAAATCTAGAAGAAAGGATTTTGAATTTTTTTCACCATAAAGAAATGATCACCGTTCAAGGAGCTAGATACGTCTACCCTGATTTGAACATTACACAATATGTACATGTATCAAAACATCACTTAGTATACCATAAATATGTACAATTGTGATGTATTAGTGAAAAATTAATTTAATTTTTAAAAATGTGGTGAGCACCCAGCAGTATCTGCCACATCCCCCACATCACCAATTTAAGAAGCATGTGCTCACCTCCTGGCTCCTGTGCGGACTCTGAGCCTCCAGCCCCCTTTCTGAGAGGGGGTCATCCCTTCTCCCTGGTGGCTCAGACTCAGCTTGGGACCCCCACCCCCACCCCCCAATGGAGGAAGCTGCTGGTTTGAAGAAAAGCAAAGGTCTGTCTTAGCGGAAGGGAGAGCAGAAATGTCACAGTCAATGGAAAATGCAGTGGGACATAAAATTCCAGGGGGAGGGAGATTGTTTCCTGCAACTAAAACTCCGGGGGACCTGAAATCTATATAACAGCAAATCTTTAGGTAGTGGGAAGGCTAAGGTCATAGTCTGCATTATGAAGTTAGACCTAGTAGATGTTTATTTATTGAATGTCGTAAACTGAGGGATCATGGAAAAACGTAACAGGAAAAGGCAGTTTTCCCTCTCCAGAAAGAACACCTAGGAATTAAATTTCATAGCCCTCTGGTCAAACTGTTCTTTTGTCTCACAGTCATAGAAATCATTGAGTTTTCCTTGTCTCTACTCGACTCTCCTGCTCAAACCGACATCCTTTCTTCTACTCTGCCGTTATGGGGAATGGAGAAGCAGAGCTGTCTGGAGGAAATGGAGAGGCACCTGGTCCCTCCCAAACCATCTGCTGTGTCCCTTATTAGCCCAATTCCTTTGGTTTTCCTTTATGGGGGCCTCCATGGCCAGTCACTTTTGCAAGAGCTTCAAGTCCCCTGCACCTCATTCTAATCCTGGGCCCTACATTGAATCACTGTTCACTTTAGAGGAAACACATTTGTGCATTTCTGAAAGATTCCCTCTGCTAACTTTCCAGACGTTTCCCCTGTGGTTTGCTGCTTCACTATCGATTTGGACTAATGTTGGCTGAAGCATGTCTCCTCCCCTCACTTTTCCCTGGAACTCTCTCAGGCCGCACCCTGTCCCTATCTACACCCCCTTCCTTTCTAGCTCAAAACTCCCCTCCTACCAATATTCAAATAATTTTATAATCACATTTTGCTCACAGAGCCTTTCCCATGGGCCAGACCAGGATGGTGATTCTCCCCACCTCCAAAACCCATCCTTGTTAGGACCTGCTGAGCACAGGCCATTTGTTACCCTACCACACCAAAAGCTCTTGCATCATTCCTTTATTCATTCCATTTCAATAATTAACACATTTGTTATTTGTCTCAGCTGGTTTGCCCAGTCCTAGCTGTTTGTGTGAATCAGTGAGTTCCATCTTTCTACATGGCAAACTTGAAGAAGAAGGAATCCTTTCATCTTCTATTTCAGCCACCAAAGATACTGCTCTGCATTCAGTTAGGGTCTGGTCACACAAAATATCAGTCCTGAAGCAATGCCTTTTTCTCCACTAGCGGGTATGTTAATGAAAAGGAAGGGAAGGGAAGCTGATTGAAACCAGTATCTATTAAGACATTTTGTCATGCACTCTGCTTTAAGCATAGCATTTTAGGTCTTCTTATTGTTGTTGTTGTTAGGTGCCGTCGAGTCGGTATCTGACTCATAGCAACCCTCATAGGGTTTTCAATGGCTGAGTGCTTCGGGATTGTCTTGGGAGTGGATTGCCAGGTCCTTCTCCCATTTTTGCGGTGCTGGGAATTGAACTCGGGACCTCAGAGACTGCAGCGCAGAGCTCTACCCACTGAGCCAAATCCCAGCCCACTTAGGTCTTGTTAGGTCTTCTTACCAGAGCCCAATGAGGAAAGCAGCATTGTCCTTATTTTCTAGATGAGGCTCAGAGAGGTTAAGTAGCTCACCCAAAATTAAACACTAGATTCTGGAACTAATGTGTAGATCTATGTCTTTCTGAACTTCTCTGTTCCTTGTGGCGTCCCTAGCATGAGTGACAGGTGTTATTATTTCCCATACTTGTTTAGAATAAAGATCCTCAGAGATTTCTCTAAATGCACATGTTAATCACAAAGGCAGGAGGATGGTGATGGAAATCCATCTCTTGTATTAGACAATTAGCTTAATATATTTGCCCTACTGACAATGGCTGATTAGTTTCATTTAGGTACAAGAAAGATGTTGTTGTTGTTAGGTGTCATTGAGTCAGATGGTCCAACTCATAGCAGCCCTATGTACAACAGATGAAACATTACCTGACACTGTGCCATGCCCAGCACTATTGTCAGTGCTTCTCTGCTATTCATAGGGTTTTCTTTTTTTTTTTTTTTTTTACCATTTTTTATTGGACATTTTTAATGTACACCTTAATGTAATTCATTCTGACATGCTTTTCATTGTGGCATTTACATATATGCATTTTGATGAACATTATTCATATAGGTTCCCCCTTACCCTCTTGTATGCTTCCCTCCCCACCCTCCCCATCTAAGTCATAGGGTTTTCAATGTCTGTTTTTTGATACTGGGCTACCAGGTCCTTCTCCCAAGCCTACATCACCTGGTATTCCCAGGCGGTCTCATATCCCAGGACTAATCAGGCCTGACCCTTCTTAGCTTCCAAGATCTGATGGGACTAGATGCCAGGGTGGTATGGCTGCAGACCTGAGAAGGATAGCAAATGCAATGAAATGTGGATAAACTTTTTTTTCCATGATGGAACTGATTAGTATTTTTGTAAAGAAACATCACATGGATTATAAGAACAAATCTGAGACCCAAGTCTTTCCTATGGGATGGTAAAAATGGATTGCTTTGGAGAAAGAAAACAGACTACTCTGTATAGACCATGAAGTCATTAAAGGATCCCTTTCTCTGTACATTGGTGGCTGGTAATGTTCTTTCTCAGCTTGTGTAGCAGTGACCAGGTAGTGCGCAGGTGTGTAGAAAGGATTTTAGGGAAGATTCCATTAAAACCATAGTGAAAAGCTGTGGATTTCCTGATTATTGGGAAGTAAGTACACACTAAGGACATGTAGATGGAGTGCAGGTTATTCCCAATGAAGCCATTTCTGCCATCTGTCAAGCTGTTAGCCAGACCCTCCTGCTCCCAACCATTGGTCATCCAGGGGACACAATGATAGCAATAATGCTTTTACTTACCTTTGGTTTTATGCTTTGTTTTCTTTTACCTTTGGGTTTTTAATTTTTAAAAAATCTACCTTTTATTTAAAAATAAAAGTGATATGAAACACTAAAGCTACCAACAGATTTTATGTGCAGTGTGCATGAATTTAGACTGTCTCTTGACAGTCTTGATGCCATGCTTAGGAAAAGAAGAGGCTGGCCAGAGATGGGCTTGTATAATGTGCACATGAGGGTAGGAGGAGTGGAGAGGGTAGAGGTGGGGCTTGCAAAGTGGCTTTGAGATCTGGAGGTTTAGTTACCCCTATTTCTTAGGGAAGACTTTGTCATATAGCTTTAGGGGGTGGGTCTAGAGTTCTCCCAGTAAATAGGAAGGATCTGCAGCAAATATAATATGAGCCACTAATTTTAATGATATGTTTTATTTAACCCACTACATTCAAAATATTATTTCAATACACAGTCAATTCATAATTTAATGAGATATACTGCATTCCTTTTTAAAATAAGAGATCTTAAGATCAAGTGTGTATTTTACATTTATGTTGTTGTTGTTAGGTGCCTTTGAGTTGGGTCTGACTCACAATGACACTGTGTACAACAGAACAAAACACTCCCGACACAGTGCCAGGTGCATGATCCTTTTTATGTTTAACCCCATTGTTTCAGCCACTGTTTCAATGCATCCAGTTGAGGGGTTTCCTATTTTTCATTGACCTGGCACTTTTCCAAACATGATGTCCTTCTCCAGGGCTTGATCCCTCCTAATATCATGTGCAAAACACATAAAACACGGTCTAGCCATCCTTGCTTCCAAGGAGTACATTGAGTGCACTTCTTCTAGGACAGATCTGTTGGTACTTTGGTAATCCATGGTATATTCAATGTTCTTCTCCAGCACCATAATTCAAAATCACCAATTCTTCTCGTCTCCTTTATTCAAGATCCAGCTTTCACAACCATATGATGCAACTGAAAATACCATGTCAGGAGACAAGCGCATCATCTTCAATGTGACATCTTTACTTTTCAACACTTCAGAGAGGTCTTTTGCAATAGCTTTTCCCAATGCAATGCATCTTTTGATTTATTTGCTGCTTCCATAGGTGTTGTTTATAAAATCAAGTAAAGCAAAATATTGGACAAACTCAGTTTTTTCCCCATTTATCATGAAGTTGCTTATTGACTCAGTTGGAAAGATTTTTGTTTTGTTGATGTTGAGGTACAGTCCATACTGAACACTGTGTTCTTTGATCTTTATCACTAAAAGTTTCAAATCCTCTTCACTTTCAGTAAGCAAAGTTGTGTCATCTGCATGACACCGATTATTAATGAGTTTTCCTCAGATTCTGATGCCATGTTCTTCTTTATAAAGATCAGCTTCTCAGATTATTTACTCACCATAGAGATTGAAGAGGTACAGTGAAAGGATACAACATTGACACACACCATTCTTGACTTTGAACCAGGTAGTGTTTTCTTGTTCTGTTCAAATGATTGCCTCCTGGTCCATGCCCAGATTCCTCATGAGTACAATTGAGTGTTCTGGTATTCCCATTCTTCGCAATGTTATCCATAATTTTTTGTGATCCACACAGTCAAATGCCTTTGCATAGTCAATAAAACATAGATAGACATCATTCTGGTTAATTGCTTCTGGCTAATATGCATCTGACATCAGCAATGATGTCCCTAGTTCCATACCCTCTTCTGAATCCAGCTTGAATTTCTGGCAATTTCCTGTCAATATACTGCTGCAGTTGCTTTTGAGTGATCCTTAGCAAGATTTTAGTTGCATGAGATATTAATGATATTGTTTGGTAATTTCCACATTCAGTTGGATCCCTTTTCTTGGGAATAGGCACAAATAAGGATCTCTTCCTGTCAGTTGGCCAGGTAGCTGTTCTCCAAATTTGTTGGCATAGAGAAGTGAGCACTTCCAGTGCTGCATCTGTTGAAACATCTCAATCAGTATTCCATCAGTTCCTGGAGCCTTATATTTGGCCAATGCCTTCAAGGAAGCTTCCATGTCTTCCTTCAGTACCATTGGTTCCTGATCATATCCAATCTTTTGAAATGGTTGGTCATCCACCAATTATTTTGGTATAATGATTCTGTGTATTCCTTCTATCTCCTTTTGATGTTTCCTGTATTGTTTAATATTTTCCATGTAGAACCTTCACTATTGCCACTGGAGGCTTGAATTTTTTCTTCAATTCCTTAAGCTTGAGAAAAACAGAGCATGTTCTTCTCTTTTGGTTTTCTGTCTCCAGCTTTTTAAACATGTCATTAAAATGTTTGATTTTGTTCTTGAGCTGTCCTTTTGAAATCTTCTACTTAGTTCTTTAACTTCATTATATCTTCCTTTTACTTTAGCTACTTGGTGTTCAAGGGCAAGTTTTAGAGTCTCCTTTGAAATGTAATTTGGTCTTTGGTCTTTTCTTTTTTTTTTTTTCCCTGTCTTTTCAATAAATCTTTTGCTTTTCTCATGAATGATGTCTTCATGTCATGCCACAACTCATCTGATGTTCTATTATTAGTGTCTAACATATCAAATCTGTTCTGGAGGTGGTCTCTATACTCAGGTAGGCCATATTCAAGGTTGCACCTTGGCTCTCATCCACTGGTTCTAATTTTCTTCAGTTTCAGTTTGAACCTGCATATGAGTTGATGGTCTGATCCATAGTCAGCACCTTGTCATCTTCTGGCTTTTGCTATTGAAGTCTTCCATTGTCTCTTCCCACAAATGTAGTCAATGTGGTTACTGTATATTCCATCTGGTGTAGTCCATGTGTATTGTCACTGTTTGTGTTGGTGAAAAAATGTATTTGCAATGAAAAGGTGATTGGTCTGACAAAATTCTGTCATGGAATCTCTAGCATCTTTTCTGTCACCAAGGCCATATTTCCAAATTCTGAGACTTCCTCATTTCCAATGTTTGCATTCCAATCACCACTAATTATCAGTGCATCCTAATTGCATGTTCAATCAATTTTGGACTGCAGAAGCTAGTAAAAATCTTCCCTTTCTTCATTTGTGGCATTAGAGGTGGGTGTGTAAATTTGTGAGTGCTTAAGTCATATTAACTGGCCTTCCTTGTAGGCATATGAATACTATTCTTTCATTGACAGCATTGTACTTCAGGACAGATCTTGAGATGTCTTTTTTGATGAAGAATGCAAATCCATTTCTCTTTAAATTTTCATTCCAGGCATAGTAGATCATATAATTATCTGATTCAAAATAGCCCATACCAGTTCATTTTAGCTCTGATGTCCAGAATGTTGATGTTTATGTGCTCCATTTCCCTTTCGATGATTTTTAATTTTGCTAGATTTATACTACGTACATTCAATGTTCTAATTATTCATGGGTGTTTACAGTTGTTCCTTCTCATTTTGAGTTGTGCTAAATCAGCAAATGGAGGTCCCTTGGACTTTTACTCCATTCCCATCATTAAGATTGACTCTACCTTGAGGAGATAACTCAGTTGTGTTTTGAGTGCCTTCCACACATCTTAATTTGGATTAGTTACATTCCAAGTGCTCAATAGCCACATGTGGCTAATGACCAGCATAGGTCAGTCCTCCAAAAGTTGATGTATTGGAAACTTAATTCCCAAATACATATGTTGATGGTATTTAAAGGTGGTGCCTTTGGGAGGTAACTGAAGTTAGAAAAGATCATGAAGGTGGTGCCCCTGTGTTGGCATTAGTGGTTTTAAAAGAAGAAGAAGAAGAAGAAGAAGAAGAAGAAGAAGAAGAAGAAGAAGAAGAAGGAGAAGGAGAAGGAGAAGGAGAAGAAGAAGAGGAGGACGAGGAGGAGGAAGAAGGAGTGACTTGAGTTTGCATTCTCCCACTCCCTGGCTATGGGACACCCTCTACCATGTTGTGATACAACTAGAAAGCCCTCACCAGAAATCCAGCAGATCTTTGACTTTCCAGCCTCCAGAATCATGAGAAAAACAAAACAAAACAAAATGAATTTTTTAAATAAATTACCTGGTCTCAGGTATTTGTTATAGCAACAGAAAATGGAGTAAGACATCATAAAATCCTTTGTGGCTTCTGCTTTGCTTACTTGGCTCACTCACTTTAGGAAATTCAGCCACGATGGTGTAAGGACACTCAATCCGTTGTATAGAGAAGTCCATGCCACAAGGAACAGTCAACAGCCAGATGAGCGCACCATCTGAAAAGCAGATCCCCTGACTCAATCCAGTCTTCCATTGACTGTAGTCCCCTGGAGATCCTGAGCCTGAACACCAGCTAAGCCCCTTCTCAATTCCTGACCCATAGAAAGTATGAGATAATAAATGTTTATTATTATTTTAGGTTGCTAAGTGTTGGCAAAAATTGTTATACAGCCCATTGATAACTAGTATAATCGCATACTAGCTTCATTTAAGAAAGAGAAGATATGAATTAATCTGTCATATTTTGATTATATAAAAAATGACATTCATTTGATTTCAAATTCAAATCCAAATCCATTTTTCCCCTGGAGGGAGAAATAGACTCTTCTTTTTATAAAAAGAATAGTGAAAAATAAAAGTAAATGAATAACCAAATTTTACATCACATGCCAAACATCCAGCATCATCAAATCTATAACTCTCACTAGCAAACAAAGTAACAAATCATTACTTTGGTCTGTTATGCAACAGGGATGCATTTTTAAATACTTTAAGATGTAGGGAGATAAGGAATTGAACTGAATGGCATACCCATGGAGACTTCTAAATCTTCTGTAAACAAATTCTAGATATAAACAATGTCTTGTGGAGATCCCCTTGGGAATTCCCTTATGCCTTACTCTCCTGCTTGGTACATGATGTGGTCTTATATAGTTGAGATATTCCAGATTTAGGCAATACAGTATTCTATTGCTTTTTCTCCCACCTCTATTTCCATCTTCTTTTATAATGCTGTGAATTGCATGTCCAAATGTAAATGGTCTTCAGAATTATGAAACCTGACCATATATATTACAATTTAGTCTTTCAAATACCTGAAACCATGTAGTTTCATCTTCTTTGCCTACAACAAAAGGTAATCCTCCTTGGGTTTTCTTCTCACATCCTATCATAGCTATTAAAATAGACGTTAACCTTGGAATGCATGTCAGTTGCTGACAATTTATACTTGGAGTTATTTATTTAAAAATGTGGTTATATTTTATTTTCCAAGTAATACTAATTAAAAGTACTTACACATGGACTTACATTGACAGTACTCTTAATATGATCTCTTCTGCTATTTTATGTCTTTATGTTTTTTCTTATGCTTTATTTTTAATTAATAATTAATTAACTTTTTGGGTTTTTATGTTGTTTGTGTGTTACTGGAAATTAAACCTAGGGCCTTGTGCAAGTCAGACAAGTGCTATCCCACTGAGCTACATCATCAATCCAGGATCTGCCTTTTCTACTCCAATATCCCTCTGCTTTTCTGTAGAGATTTCCCAACATTGATAAATTAAAAATCCACTTGTAAGGATGGACGTGTTGCTCAGTGGTACAGCATTTACCTAGTATGTATGAGGCCCTGAGTTCTATCCCCAGCACAGGAAAAAAAAATTTGAGTTATGGCCTTTGTGACTATGAAATGGATGAAATGTGATTTTATTTACCTAGTCCTTTGTTGTTTACCTTGACTTTGTTGTTGTTGTTAGGTGCTGTTGAGTCAAGTTCAACTCATAGTGAAATGACACAAAAATGACACATAACATTCCTGTGGGTTTTGTGGACAGCTCAGAAGGTGGCTGGACTTACACTATCTTCAAGTGCCCCACCCAAGGTCACTACCCTTTAGGCAAGGGCAGCACTAGAAGCTGCAGGTGAAACACTCCAACACTGTGGAAGGCCCGGCACTATTGTCAGTGCTTCTCTGCTATTCATAGAGTTTTTGATGGCTGATTGTTTCAGGAGCGGGCTGCTGGGTCCTTCTCCCAAACCTGAAGCACCTGGGATTCCAGGAAGTCTCCCATCCAAGTGTTAACCAGACCCAACACTGCTTAGCTTCCAAGATCTGACAAGATCAGACGCCAGAGTGATACAGCTGTAGACCAGTCCTAACTTTAGGACTACTCAAAGTACCTACAGTAGTTTTAGAGTTCTTTTCTTTGGATACTTCTGGAGCCTCTTTATTTTTACTTATTTTTTAAATTTAATTAATTAATTAACGTCTGCAATTTTTGCAGAAGTTGAACCCAGGGCCTCACACATGCTAGGCTAGTGTTCTACTACTGAACTACATTCCCAGATGCTTTTTAATTTTTTATTTTGAGACAGGTTCTTGCTAAATTTCACAGGCTGCCTATGGCCTCGAGCACATGATCTTCCTGCCTCAGCCTCCTCTGTCCCTGGGATTACAGGTCTGCGCCACTGTGCCCAGCTCAGCTGTTTTTTTCAGTTTGATCTGGAAGCTGGGCTTCTGCATCTTCAGACTGCTTCTCTTCCTCTTCCCTGGTTTGACTTCAGGTAAGTTGGACACCGCAACTCTGTCTTATTTTCCTTTAAGGGTGCCTTTGGGGGTTCAGTAATTTCTAGTTCGGAGCTCTGAGACGTGGTTGTGAGTCTTCACATTTCACAGATTCTCTCATTGCTTGTGCTTACCATTGATCTCGTGGCCTGTGCATTGTCTTCCCCCTTCCTTTGAGCTTTATTCTTCCTCCTTCTCCTTTTTCTTTTTTCTGTAATCATGCTATCCTTGGTTTCATTTTACTCCAACCATGTGAATATCTCACACATTACTCCTCAAGCACGAACGCACTTATTTTTCACTGTCTTCCAAGACAGACCGGGTTTTCTTGGTGATTCTTCTGGTGAAACTGAATCAGTTGAAGGAAAAAAAAAAAAAAAAAGGAGTCACTATTTACAACCGTGGCTTGATATTTGGCTTTTTTTTCTTTCTTTTTTCTTTTTTCTTTTTTTCTTTTTAGGATCCAGACTTACCTCAATAACTTTGGCTGCTTGTTTTGTTTTAAACCTGCAAAAGACTCCTTCGGATCTATAGTGGATTTATAATGTGATATCCTTATATAGGGGTTGGGATTTAGCTCAGTTGGTAGAGCACTGAGCTGCAGTCTCTGAGGTCCCAAGTTCAATTCCCAGCACCACAAAAATGGGAGAAGGACCTGGCAATCCACTCCCAAGGCAATCCAGAAACAGTCAGCCATTGAAAACCCTATGAGTGTCACTATGAGTTGGATACCAACTCGACGGCACCTAACAACAAAAACAATCCTTATATGACCTGCAGCCATACCACTGTGGTGTTCAATCCCATCAGATCTCGGAAGCTAAGCAGGGTCAGGCCTGATTAGTGTTTGGATGTGAGACCACCTGGGAACACTAGGTGCTGTAGACTTCAGAGAGGGACCCGGCAATCCACTCCCCAAAAAACAATCAGCCATTGAAAACCCTAAGAATAGCAGAGAAGCACTGACAATAGTGTTTCTCCTGTTGTACATAGGGTCTCTATGAGTCGGATACTGACTCAATGGCACCTAACAATAACAATCCTTATATAAACAGCATTGCCACATTTCCCAGTCCAGCTGGAATTAGCATTTTTTGAGAAGTAATTCCTTCAAATATTAAAACCAATGTTAAATATGTGAGGATTTAATAACTATATACATTATGTTTTCACAATTCTGTATCTTGTTCAGGTCAAGAAACTTGAATATCTATCCATCATTCTCTCTACCCATCTATCCATTATTCTGTCTTTCCATCCATCCATTTATCTACTTATCTCCTAGACTAGTAAGTTTTTAAGTATTTTTGATGTTTTATTACAAGGAATAAATAAGAAATTAAGAACTTTTCTTTTTGTTTTGTTTTTGTGATATTGGGGATCAAACCTGGGACCTTCTGCATGCTAGGCAAGCACTCTACCATTGAGCCACATCCCCAGGCCCCAGAACTCAACTTTTAGAGTCAGATGGAAAAATAGTTGTATCCTGGCTCCATCATCTATTAAAACAGTTTCTCTGAGCTTTTGTTCCCTCACCTCTAAATGGAAATAATAACAGATTCTATGTGGGATTGCCAGAGGATTGTATGAGGTACTTAGCATCATAACTATGCTATGAGGTGCTAGCTGCCATTATGTTCTTTGCTGTGCTGTGCTGAATATGTTTCTCGACCCTTCCACACTGGGAATTTGTTTTGTCCTTGGAAACACTCTTTCATAGTGGGAAAATTTATAAATGTAGATTAACTTTTGGCTCCTGAGCTCATATAGGTAGATAGATAGATAGACAGACAGATAGATAGATAGATAGATAGATAGATAGATAGATAGAGATAAAGATATATCCCTAAAGAAGTTGAAATATTGACTATTAGAGATTCGGCCATAAAACACTGAGTGATTTTGTAAAATATCAGAAACAAGCTTATTCCAGTTGCCATTTATTTGAGCCAATTATTTATTCATTCAATAAATTCAAGGGGAGACCCCAAGATAATCAACTGCAAAGAATGGGTGTGCCCAACCCTACCCCAACCCCATTCCCATCCCCAGTGCTGTTTTTTTATCCCAAAGTTGCACAGACATTGTCTGAAGCCACCCGGGTGTGGAGGGAGATGCAGGAGAGAGCCAAGAGAGGGTGTGCCCCTTGGGCAGCCTGCGTTTCCTCCCTTTGACACAAAAATGACACAAGAGCTTCCTGTGGGTTTTGTGGACAGCTCAGAAGGTGGCTGGACTTAAGCTATCTTCAGGTACCCCACCCAAGGTCGCTGCCCTTCAGGCAGGGGCAGCCCTAGAAGCCGTAGCAGAACTGTGGGTGGGGCAGGAGAGCTACATCTGAGGCTAAGGCCAGACCTTCATGCCAGAGAACTGGGCAGCAGGGAAGGCCATCTGCAGGTTTTTCTAGAAAACCCTCAGCTGTGTCCCAGGAGAGATGTGTCCCAGCACATGGACCCACCAGACAAATGCCAGACAGTGTGAAGAGGCTGCAGTAATCAGGGAGAGAAGACTGCCTCTTGGCGCTGGGCAGCACAGCCAGGACTCATCCCTGCCTGCGCTGTGCCAGCCCCTGCACCCACCCAACAGGGCGGAGGCAGAGGAGGTAGAGGGGAAAAGTGGTTTGCAGACTCTCTCCCCATTCCTTCTGCTAAGCTGCTGGGAGAAGAAGAGAAGGACTTTGAGTAGAATGTAAGTTTAATATTTTAAAAGGAAAACCTTCTGGAAAATTTTAAGCATAGTTAGAATAATGTGTCCAGGTGTGGTGAGGCACACTGTAATCCCAGCCTTGGGAGGCTGAGCAGGAGGAACCTGAGTTCAAGGCCAGCATGGGCTAGATAGTGAGACTCTGTCTTCTAAAAAAATTAAAAAAGAAAGAAAGAAAAGAATAATGTGATTCCCATAAACCAACTGTGATAATGACCAATTTTTTTTATTCATACCCTCCAACTTCACCTCAAACTATCTTGAAGCAGGTCCCAGATTTCATACTATTTCATTCATAAATATTTTACTATAGCTCCAAAAATTAAAGACTTAAAATAACTATTTCACTTTTGAATATTATCAGATATTACCTAATTGTATCATTATTTTAAATGTCTTTTCAAATAATCCCAAAGAACTCTATACATTACAATTGGATTTTGTATATTTTAAGACTCTTGTAATCTGTATTTTTCTCCTCCTTTCCCTCTCTTCCCCCTGCAATTTATTTACTGAAGAAACTCAGTTGTTTTTCCTGTAGAGTTTCCCACAGTCTGGATTTTGCTGATTGTTTCCATGTGACCTTGTTTAACATGTTCCCTGTCCTGCATTTTTGTAAATTGGTAGACTCAGAAGCTTGATCAGATTTACGGCTGATTGTTTGGCAAGACTATTCCATAGCTGACAATATGTTCTTCCTCAGGAGAAATGTAATGTCTAATTGTCTCCATCTTCTTTCTTTTCCATTTTCCTTCTTTCCTTTTTCTTTTCTTTCTTCTCTTCTTTCTGTCTTTTTTTGTTGTTAATCCTGGTCAAAAAACCATCCACACATAAAATTTACCAACTTCACCATTTTGAAGTGTACAGTTGGGGCATCACATTCACATTGTTGTACAACAGTCACCCCATCCATCTCCAGAACTTTTTCATCTTCCCAAACTGGAACTCTGTACCCATTAAACAATTCTACATTCCTCCTGCTCCTGGTCTGTAAAAAACACCATTCTACTTTCTGTCTCTATGCATTACCTGCCACAGGTCCTGAGTGGAATCATAGTCTCTGCCTTTTTGTGAATGGCTTATTTCATTTAATATAATGTCCTCAATGCCTGTCTATGTTATAGCACGTGTCAGAAGTTCCTTGTCTTCTAAGGCTAATATTCCATTGCATATGTGGACCACATCTTGTTTAGTCTTTCATCCATCAATAAACATTTGTCTTGCTTCTACATTTTGGCTATTATGAATAATGTTGCTATGAACGTGATTGTCCAAATGTAGTTGTTGTTGTTGTTATGTGCCTTCAGGTGGAGTCTGACTCATAGCATCCCTATGTCCAACAGAATGAAACTCTCCCTGACACTGTGGCATGACCTGCACTATGTCAGTGCTTCTCTGCTATTCATAGGGTTTTCAATGGCTGATGGTTTGGGGATTGTTTCAGGAATGGATTATCACATCTTTCTCCCATTTTTGTGGTGCTGGGGATGGAACTCAGGGCTCCAGAGAGCATAGAGCAGCACTCTACCAACGGAGCTAAACCAAAGCAAATATCTCTTCAAAACCTTGTTTTCAATTCTTTTGGATATATACCCAGAAATAGGATTGCTGGGTCATATGAATTTTATTTTTAATTTTTTTTAGGGAAATTCCATGCTCTTTTCTACAGTACCTGCACCATTTTACACTCCCACTAACAGTACACAAAGATTCTCTACACCCTTACCAACACTTGTTATTTTCTGCTTTTTGACAGTTTGTTGTTGTTGTTAGGTGCCCTCCAGTCGGTGTCCGACTCATAGTGACCCTCATAGGGTTTTCAATGGCTGACAGTTTGGGGATTGCCTTGGGAGTGGATTGCCAGGTCCTTCGCCCATTTTTGCAGTGCTGGGAATTGAACTCGGGACCTCAGAGACTGCAGTGCAGCGCTCTACCAAATGAGCTAAATCCCAGCCCGTCTTTTTGACAGTAGCCACCCTAATGGAGGTAAGGTAATAATCTCAATGTTATTTTGATTTATGTTTCCCTAATGATTAGTGAATGGGAGAAGGGCCTGGCAATCCACTCCCAAGGCAATCCCGAAACAGTCAGCCATTGAAAACCTTATGAGGGTTGCTATGAGTTGGATACCGACTCAATGGCACCTAACAACAACAACAACGATTAGTGATGTTGAGCATCTCTTCATATCCTCATTGCCCATTTGTACATTATCTGTAAAGAAATGCCTATTAAAGTCCTTTGTCCACTCTTTAATCGGGTTGCTTTTGTTTTTGTTGAATTATGGGAGATTTTATATATTATAAATACTAACCCCCTTGTCAGATAAATGAATTACAAATATATTCCCCCTCTTTTTTTTTTTTTTTTTTTTTTTTTTTTTTTTTTTTTTTTTTTTTTTTTTTTTTTTTTTTTTTTGGTCTTTTTACTCATTTGAGTTTTAAATTTTCATGTAGTCCCCTTTGTCTATTTTTACTTTTATTGCCTTTTCTTTGGGTATCATAGCCAGGAAATATTGCTGAATCCAGTGTCATCATGAAGTATAGTTTTCTTCTCCAATGCGTTTTAGCCATCATTGATGATCTTGGCAAAAACAGTTATTTCACTGGAGGTTCCAAAAAGTGTGATGTTCTAATTCAGTCCCTCTTCATTCATTAGTTGCTATAAAGAGAAATTTCCCTCATCAAGTATCTGGCTACTCTGGAGGCTCATTTTATACTGGGAACATTTTTTCCCTTTTATTTATAAGTTGTCAAACTGATGTGTTGGTTCCCTACCATCCTCAGAAGATGACAAATCAGTTGATTGATTTTTAAAGTGACCTTATGGACTTACAGATTTAATAATTTTGGTATTTTCAACCCAGTGCAGTTACTATTTTTATTGTTGTTTAAGTGTTTCCATCTTTAGACAGAGGGAGACTCTTCAAGTTGGCTTCTGAATTCTTTTGGCATGGCCCTAGGATTCTTTGACAGATTCCTTGCTTTCGGGTATTCCAAGACATTTTAGGCCTATTTTACACATTTCCTGTCCCCGACAGAGAATCAGCCACTGAGATAATATTTGAGTATAAACAGTACTAAGCTTTTAAAATCTGGAGTGAGTCTACTTTAATAATCAGAACATTGTGTAATTGGACCGAACTACCCAAAGATTCTTGACTATTGAGAATAGCGTAATCAGGGAAGTTATAGGAAAACATGAAATGATTTACATGTACACTCTACTGGATGGAAAATCCTCAATGAGCTGGCAGAGTCTTCCAAGTGGAGAGGTCAAGGGGGCAGTTGGAAGCAAATTTTGGAGCTTAATGGGAAGGCCCAGGCTGCTCTTCATATGTGGGAGTTATCCTGCTGACTTGGATGTGAAGCTAGATGCTGAATGAGCTCATCTGGGAGAACAGAGGAGACCAGGCCAGAGCCCCAGGGCGCATCAACATTCAAAGGTGGAGAAGAGGTTGAAACAGCAAAGGGGCCAGCATGCTTAGTGAGTCCAGAGGGCACCAAGACCAGAGGGGTCCTGAAAACAAGAGCAGAGTGTATTTCCAGGAGGAAGTCAGCTGTGTCAAAGGGAGAGGATGAGAGAGACAGAAAAGCAGCAGTTATATGTGACAACCTGAAAGTCACATGGGACTTTGGTAAGGAGAGCTGCCATCGAAGGTAGGATGGGGGCACCAGAGGGCCGGATTAGGGGTCAGACTGAGTTCTCACAGAGCCCGAAGGGCAAAGAATCTAGGCTTTCAAACTTTCTATATATTTTAAGCAAAAATTAGATTGTATTGAACATATCATTTTGGTATCTACTCTTTTTTTTTTCAACATCTCTGAATGTTTCCTCCATGTCATTTTGTTTGTATTTAATCTGACATTTACTTTGCTTCCAGGAGTAAGTCTACTTAAAGAGCAAAAGGAAGAGCTACTCTAGTAAAAATTAATTTGTAGTTGTGCCATAGTTTATTTTACTAATTCTTATGGGGCACAAAATTAGGCATGCTAGGTTAAGGGGCCATTGATAGTACCCCAAACTTCCCTCCAGAACAACTGTGCCAGTTTATACTCTCACCAACAATATAAAAGTATCAATTTTCCCAAACACCTGCCAAGGCTGAATTTTATCCTTAAGGAAACAAAATAATGTTCACTAGCCTCCTAAAATTACATTTTCCCTTATTTTGCATTTTTTCATTACTTCTGAGTTTAAAACTTGTGAGTTTTCTTCATGTGTATTTTTTTTTAATTGTGTGATATGTTATTCCCTTATGAATAATCTCTTGGTTTCTTTGTTTTGCTTTATTTTGCCTTTTGGTTGTTGTTGACAATTTCCTATGTGGCATTTACATTTTATTGACTTTAACAGCTCTTTTTACAGTAAGGCAATTTACTTTTGTCACAAATTGTAAATATTTTCCTCAGATACCCTGATAGCCTTTTAATTTTGTCTTTGGACCTAGACCAATATAAATCTCTAGCCAGGTTTATGTCCTGACTGGCCAGAAGCAAAAATTTACCTCAGTGAAATCTAAGTGCTAACAAAGCAGGCCTGGGGCCCTGGCCAGCATAGATCAGGCTAGGATGTCTGAAGTGTCAAGTAATTTAGAACTAAAGATTCCTATGACAATCATCTGCCATTTATGTGTACTGATGGGCTCCACTGCTGATTCAAGGGTAAATTCTAAACAGAAAATTTTTATTTATTTATTTATTTATTTATTTATTTATTTATCTTTTGTGGTTTTTGGATGTTGAACCCAGGCTCCTGCTAAGCTGCACAGGCTCCCTCTGGCCTTGAATTTATGATCCTCCTGCCTCCGCTTCCCAAGTTGCTGGGATTACATGTATGTGTCACCCCACGCAGTTTCAACAGAAATTTTCAAACATCTGAAGGAATGACATTATAATAGTGAAATGACAAGCACTGGGTTTTTTAAATTTTTATTTGCTTACTTTTTTTTCCCAAAGGGCAATGTTCTTCTGCCTTCTTCTAGAGCCAGTGCAATAGTGGCAAGACCTGTGAAGAGAGGTGGTTGGGAAGAGTGCTGGGGTGGGGGGTGAAGAACATCATATACCTCCCATCTCCAAATGATCATTTAAATGTCCTCAGACAGGTGAGGCTGGCTTTACATGTAGCTCTGTCTCTGCTCTGTGCAGGACTTCCGGGTTAGTAAGCCTTGACTTGGTCCAATCAAACTCCTCCTTTTGGAACATAAAAGTAGCATCTCTCATCCCCTGGCCTGTGCCAACAGCTCTGTTGAGCTCCTGGGTCAGTTGTTAAGTCCTCTCTTGGCTGCTGACCTTTCGCTTCCCTGAGAACTCACTCCCTAAATCTCACTGGGAGGCAGGAGGGCTATGAGGGCCCAGGCGTTGCAAAGGTGCTGGGTCCCATGCTCATTTTCTCCTGCTCCCTGAAGCTCATGCTGGAGACCCAGGACTCCCTGGTGCTAATGGAGGCTTTTCTGTAGTAAGAAAAAACAAACAAAACTCTGCAGTTTCAAAAGCCTCAGCAACACAGGTGGGCTGGGATTTAGCTCAGTTGGTGGAGTGCTGCGCTGCAGTCTCTGAGGTCCCAAGTTCAACTCCCAGCACCGCAAAAATGGGAGAAGGACCTGGCAATCCACTCCCAAGGCAATCCAGAAACAGTCAGCCATTGAAAACCCTATGAGGGTCGCTATGAGTCAGATACCAACTCGACGGCACCTAACAACAACAACAGCAACACAGAGCATGGGTTGGTGTTGTTGTTGTTGTTAGGTGCCGTCGAGTCGAGTCCGACTCATAGCGACCCTATGTACAGCAGATCAAAACACTTGCCGATTCTGTGCCAGGCAAACCATCTTATTTATGTTTAAGCCCATTGTTGCAGACACTGTGTTAATCCATCTGGTGGAGGGTTTTCCTCTTTTGTGTTGACCTGCCACTCTTCCAAACATGA
>VMDO01009646.1:0-68756 GCA_007922755.1 Pedetes capensis
AGGTTTATGCTATAGTAAAATTTTATAAATGTACATGATAAGTGCATAAATTAAGTTTATATGTTATGCTATATATTTATAAATGTATAATTTACAACACTGCAATGACAAGAGCAAAGCCATTCATCTTTGGCAATCCGTTAACATCCCATTGCCATTTTTTTCCTTTCTAAATATCACTTTGAATTAGCTTTTGAATTCTTTTTAGAGAATATAACTTGTTGCCAGAGTACATGTATTAAAGTAATTATAGAAGAAATATAAAGTATGGATCTTAAAATTATGTATTTGCTCTTGTTACATTAAATAATTTGTCAATTCTACACTTAATTAAAATATGTATGTATGTGACTATATATTTATATATACATGTGTATATATACATATTTATACTATTATAATTCAAGGTATCAATTATTTATGAATAAAGTTATATTTTCTTCATGACAACAAGGTATGTCTAGAAAACTGAGGCTTTCAAAATATTTCAGATCTGATTTAACATTTGTGAACTTGGAAGTACATTGTTCTATTACGTTTATAGTACAAATATTCTTTTAAATAAGGCATTCCACTTACTTGCTTATATCTTTGTTAGCCAAATTACCCTGCATTTACACAAAAGTACTATTTCAGATTTCAGTTAGAGGTAGTAAACAGAAAAGCATTTAACAATGTCATTCTTTAAATCTGAAGAGTTCTGCACTTTGCAATGCATCAAACAATAATTTGTAATTGACAGTTTTCTTACCTAGAGTGCTTCTCAGTCAAAAGATTGTTCTCCAAAGACAGTCAGCTGGGTAAATGTCAGAGGCTCAAAAAGTAAATTATAGTGCAAACAGCATTGATATTTCTATGAAATGGAAGAAAGGCATATTTATTTTTAAAATATAGAATTTTATTTAAAACAAGTGAAAACCTTCTATTGTGACCTTTACAAGATTCCAAACAGTGACGAATTCAGTCATTACAAATAACCTTTTCCAGAAAGAGCTTTACCATTCAGGACTTCCACTTGGTAATATATGTGAATTAATTTATTTTCTACAAAATAACTCATGATATTCATTTTTATGTGATCTTTTATCACTGATACTACAGTTTTACATAAATATAGAAAGGGAAAAAGTATAAGAGAACAACTATATGGTAGTCTTATCATTTTAACTTGTTTGGGGAAATGAGTCATTTCTTCCTCTGTCAAGAATGATGCTGCATTTGTGTGAAATTTGTGAAGAATTGTGGAACCTGATGTGTATATGATTCTTAGCAGAATTCTATTCAGGAAGTCCAATCTAAAGCAGTTTTCAATCTAACAAGTTGGATTCTCTGAGTGTGTTGATTAGTGATTTGCTTGGAATCCGAAACTCTTTCACTATATAAATGACATTGTTGTTTTAGCATGTTTGCCAAGTTAATCTTGAGTATTTTTAACTCTTAGCAGAGACTCAAGAGAATAAAAACATAATATTCATAATATATATGTGTGTATTTATATATGTGTGCATAAGATTATGAAAATAAATAAAAAGATAGGCAGATACTACCACAAGCCTTAAGTAGCTCGAATAACAATCTGTTGGAATATAGGTTTTATTTCCCAACTTGGAATTATAGGACCATATCTTCACCTAACGCATCTACCAAAAATGGTCTTTCTTCTTAATTCCTCATCTCTAAAACACTGAAAGCCAAGATGACCACAGTCCATTTTCACTGATTGGAGATTCCTATGACTTGTTATAGAACTTCCGAAAGGCAAAAGCAGAGAGGATACGAAGTCATAAAAGATCAAGGGGTTCAAAAAGGCCGGGTTTCTTTCCTTTGTGTAAAATTCTTGACAAATGAGCCTTAAGTAATTGTGGTATTTTGTTTTGACCTTCCTTTGATGCTGAAAGATATGCTGCCAGTATTCCAAATACCAGCAGGATGACCTGTGGTGAACAGGTTTCAGCTAAGCTTTCAGACTAAGACAGACTAGGGAGAAGGAACTAGTAGCCCACTCCCGAAACAATTATCCATTGAAAACCCTATGAATAGCAGAGAAGCACTGTCAAATATAGTTCCAGAGAATTAGCTCCCCCACCCCAGGCTGAAAGGCATTCAAGAAATGACTGGGAACAGTTGCCTCCTCAAAGTAGAGTTTACCTTAATGATGGGAATGGAGAAAAGTCCTTGTGACCTCCTTTTGCTGATGTGGTATGAGTCAAAATGAGAAGAAACATAGTAGCTGCAACATTGGGCTCAATTACTCAGTAGGGATTAATTTTATAGCAAGTAAATCATATTGCCAGATCAGGAAACTACCTAGAGTTAGATGATTTTAATTTTCCATTTGTAATCTAATCTCACAAACATTTCTGAAAAGTAGATATTATTTTCCTTTTATAAAAAGCAAATTTTGGCTTGCTAGATATTAGAGAAAACTACATCTGGGATTTCAATTCTCAAAGTTTCCTTCAAACTCTGAAGTATGCTCTTTTACTAAAGTGTGCTGACTTTCAATTCTTAATTAATTGAACTAATCAAAAATAACACTTAAAACCAAATTACTTAGAAGTACTCCTTTAAAACTCTTCTTAATAATGCTGCTCCCCCCAATCAAATATAATCTTCTCATCTAAATACTCAAAGACTTTTTATTTGCATCTTTGCCTTTTTGAGACACAAGTTTATTTATTTATATATTTATTTATTTATTGTGGCATTATTGTCTACTTACCTGTTTGGGCTCTTTTACTAAATTCTATTGTGGTATGCTGACATAAAACTTAAGACTATATTAGGTCTAAAACCAGAGAATCCTGTGTAAATCATATAGGTAATCTATGTTCATAATTTTATAACAGTAAAATATAATATTGAATATATAATTGTGAGGGCCTTCTTTTTTTCCATTTCTTCCTGTATCATTCATCTCTTAATTAAACAGATATGCCTGAACAGGAAAAAACATTCTCACTTAATCTTGCCTATGGGCATTCAAAGTCATGAAATATGAAGACATTATTCTGTAGTATGCCCACAATTGTACCACTGGATGTCCCATCCTGTCAGTCCTTGGAAGCTAAGCAGGGTAGGGCCTAGTTAGTACTTGGATGGGAGACCACCTGGGAATATCAGATGCTGCAGATTTGGGAGAAGGACCCTGCAACCCACTCCCAAAAGCAATCAACCATTGAAAACTCTGTGAATAGGAGAAAAGCACTAACAATACTGTTTTGCCTGTTGTATGTAGGGTCACTATGAGTTGGACACTGACTTGATGGCACCTAACAACAACAACTATCTTGTAGTAGGCAGAATAATGACACCCTCTCCAATCAAAGATGTCTATGCTATAATTCCTAGAAATCATGAGTATGTGATGTTGCCTTTGCGTTATAAGGCAGAGTTAAGGTTACAGATTAATGTGCCTAGTCACATGGCTTAACAGAGATAATCCTGTATTATCTAGGAGAGACCAATTTAATTACAATGATAGAAAAGAGTCAGATGAAAATGTGACTCTGAAATGTTAGAGTGGTGTGATGTGACCCAGATTGGAGAGGCCGCTTTTGGCATTGAAGTTGGTGAAATGGAACATGAGATAAAGGATATGAGCAGCATCTAGAAGCTGAGAGGTCAAGATAATGGAATCTCCTTTTGAGTATCCAGAAAATAACACAGCCCTGTGAACACCTTTATTCTATCCCAGGGAGACTCAATTTGGATTTCTGAACAACAAAACTGCAAAATAATACATTTGTTTAAGCTACTAAATTTGTGCCTACAGCTGTAGCCCTGTGGCATCCAATCCCGTCAGATCTCGGAAGCTAAGCAGGGTCAGGCCTGGTTAGTACCTGGATGGGAGACCTCCTGGGAACACCAGGTGCTGTAGGCTTGGGAGAAGGACCTGGCAACCCCCTCCCAAAAATCAATCTGCCATTGAAAACCCTATGAACAGCAGAGAAGCACTGACAATAGTGTTTCTCCTGTTGTACAGAGGGTCACTATGAGTCGGATACTGACTCGACGGCACCTAACAACAACAACAACAACTAAGTTTGTATCAATTTGTTATAGCAGCCACAGTAAACAAATATACCTTTCCTGGCCGATGTACTTTAGGATCAATAACAATTTTGGTAAGTAACAGTAAGTGTATGTCTATATGTCAAATTCACATTTCCTTCATTATATATTGGTAGCATTCTTATCTAATGGTAATACCTTCTTTGGAAGATCAGTAAAGAGACATAGACTCACAGTGAAGTTGTACCCTGTCTGGGAGCTACAGAGCATAGATACCAACCATTATTATATGCTTGGCTAATGTACTTTATTTTTCTCAGGTAGTCTCAAATGTACTTTCTTGGATGGAAAAATATTGAATGAGTATGAGTAGCCTTGTGGTTATCCTCTTAGTAGTAAAAGTGTAAATTTTTCTTCCCAGAACAAAAGATTTCTTCTCAGTTTTCAAATGGAATGAAAGGAATTTTCTTAGGAATTTCTATTATTTGAATTACTTGGAGCCTAAAGTGCTCATGTTTACTATTTTTTAAAAAGCATACAAATAGGAATATCAGCAAATTGTACATCCAAACATAAGAAAAAAGAAATTTTCAAATTTTGCATTAATTATTTCAAACCCAATTTTAGTTCCCACAGAAATTAGATTTCCATGTTAGATCAATATTACTTTTATATTCCAGAAACAGGTAATTAGAGAAATATGGAGTAGAAATAAATAATTCATGAAGGGAAGGTTTTAGCCTCACCAGTATACTCTTAAGCTTGTACAATGTCTGTGAACATTTATTTCAATTTATGCACTTCAGAAGGAAATCTGTAATCATAACTTTCATCGTTATAAAGTTCTTCCAATACTCATGGAACACTTTTATCTATGCATATTGCCTCCTGTTCTGGCTTATGGCATTTAAGATACTTCTGACTCCTTAGAAATCCAGAAATGGGACTTTTATGTGCCGTTATCCTCTGCCATTCTCATTTCAAGCAGAACCAGATCTATTATTGTTTATTTTTGTTGCTTCTCTGGTTGGCCTTTCTTATGTTCTCCATGAAATATGGAGTGAACACTATTTCCTCAGTAACTTTGCATTTTGGACCAGACATATATGGCTAAGAATCCTGTTTTGAGTTACATTTATGTAGCCCTGTGGTAAGAGATATGAGGTCTAATGAGATTGGGAAAAGGGTGAGAAGGCAAGAAGAAAGAATAATGGGAGAAAAGAAAAATAATCATATGTTGTACTTATGGCAAAACTGGGGTGTACAAGTATAGATAGATATACTCACAAAGAAAGACAAGCAAGTAAAAAGGAAAACATTGATGGGGAGGGAGAATGGAAGAGGAGGGTCATGAGAGGGTAAGGGGGAAGTTAACCTGAGCAATGTACAATGAAATGCATGTATGAAAATGTCATAATGATGCCCATTAAGTTGTACATTAAAAATTACTAAGAAAAAAGTTAAAAATATAGATATATGAGGCCTGTGACTTCTCATTGCAAATGCACCCATGGATTATGTGTCTTGTCTCAGACTTGCTTCTCTCAGGTAGAGGAGTTTTCTATAGAAGGATTCCTTTATTGCGAAGCCAGCACTTAACCCAAACCTCCAATCTATTTCGTATTATGCATTCTACTAGGTGGGACATTTTCCCTGTATTGTCTTTCAAGTATAGATCTCAAAGATTTTTTAAATAAAATATAAGCTCAGGTCATGTGAAATACAGGCTTCCTGCCTATAATACTTTATCACCCTTGAAACCTGCCTATAAATGATTAAAATGTACAATACTATAGATGAGCTGAGGTTTAGCTCAGTTGGTAGAGAGCTGCTCTGCACTCTCTGAGGCCCTGGGTTCAATCCCGAGCACTGCATAAAATGGGAGAAAGACTTGCCAGCCAACTCCTGTAACAATCTCAAAACAATAAGCCATTGTAAACATTATTAATAGCAGAGAAGCACAGACGGAGTGCTGAGCGTAGCACAGTGTTGGGAAGTGTTTTGTACTGTTGTATATAGGGTCACTATGAGTTAGACCCACCTTGATAGCACCTAACAACAACAACATGCTATGGATGCTTTTTAAATCCAAACAAGTTATCTGTGATTCCTAGGAGCAACTGTTCCACTCATAAAAATAGGAAGGTTATGGAATCAACAAAGGTACCCATCAACAGAAGAACGGATAAAAAAATTATGGTACATATACACAATGGAATACTACTCAGCAATTAAAAAAATGAAATAATGTCATTTGCAGCAAAATGGATAGAATTGGAGAAAATCATCTTAAGTGAATGAACACAAGCCCCAAAAGAGAAATACCATATGATCTCACTCATAATGTGGGAGCTGAATCAAACTTAAATGAAGAAAAAAATCCTATAAGTAAGTTGAAACATAATAAAAAGCTCAATCAAACTAAGTGTAGAAGGGATAATTTAAGGAGTAGAAAGAAGGAGGGAGAGATCTAGCAAAGGAAAGCGATGATGGGGGAAGACAAGAGGGGGAGGTGGGTCAATGAGGATGGAGGTAAGGGGGAGAGGTCAACCTCAATGTAAACAGCACATCTTTATTAGTATGGTGGGGGAAAAGGGGGAAGATAGAAAAAAATACAAGAATAGCTAAAATAAAAGGAATAATAATAGCAATAATACCAGAGGCTGGCAACAATGTAAATAGACTAGATCACTCATATAATACTGCTGAGAAAGTAAAAAAGGTAGATCACTATAGAAAACAGTTTGGACTTAAAATCAGGATGCAAGTTTATAGATATTCTCACAAAAAGATATACAAGTAGAAAGGAAATCACTGGTGGGGGGTAGGGATAGAGGAGAAGGATCATGAGAGGGTAAGGGGGAAGTTATGTGAGCAATGTATAGTGAAATGCATATATGGAAATGTCACAATGAAATACATGTCATAATGAAACCCATTAAGTTGTACATTAAATTTTTCCAATAAAAAAATAGAGATTCAAAAATACTCTATACCACTGTTAAGAGACACGTTTCACTATTTTCTTGAAACCAGACCTCTTCAAAAGATTTATTCAAGATGACTTTTTAAGATTGTGCCTATATCATCTTTTTACATCTTATTGGGATGGAATCAACATTTTGTTTTTGTAGTTCAAATATGTACTAGTTACCTTTTACAATGCTATGACAAAATACCTGGCAGAAACAACTTAAAGGAGGAAAGGTTTATTTCACTTACAATTTCAGATATTCAGTCCATAATAGCTAGGAATGCATAGACAAGTAGCTAGTCTATTGGCAGGAATGCATGACAAAGGCTCTTCAAATCGCTGAAAACCAGGAAGCAGATGGTTTGGCTGGAAGGAAAGCTAAGTATCACTTTCCAAAGACCACCCCTACTGACCTATGATTGCCAGCTGGTTCCCACATTCCAAAGTTTTTATATCCTCTGAAAACAGTTGCAGGCCAAAGGTTCAAACATCAGCCTTCAGGGGCCATTTTATATTTAAACTATAACATTATGTTAAAACTATTTATGTAGAAATATAATTGCTTTTCACTTCATATGTTAAAATTTTTGTGAATTGTGCCCTTCTCTTATCCCAGTTAAATGAACATACCTCTTCATTTTATTTTATTTTCTAAACATTGTCTTCTGTGAACTATTTTTTCCTCACTAAGTTTTGAGCAAAATTTATTTTTAGACACAATAATTTGTGGATTATCCATTTCCAGTTCTTACTCTTTTTTGGAAAAATTCTATTAAATAATTTTCCTTGTTGCCTAATTTCAATAAGATGACATATCCCCCTTTATAGAAAAAAATTTCATTCCTTTTTATCTTCAGTGGTAAAATCTACCATTCCCTTATAATTGTCATGCCTAAATCCCATAACTATGATAAAGATTTCTATTGTTCTGAAACTAGAACCAATTTGAAATCATATTAATATTAATAGTAATAAAGTATGGCTTGAGGATCCTGAAGCTTATGAATAGGGGATGTAGATAAGCAGAGGAAAAATCATGGACCATACTACCTGTTTTATTAATGAACTATCAGCATCCTATTGTTCCTTCATTAATTAATTGCATTTATTCATTTAACAAACAATCCAATTGTGATAGGTATAACATTTTTAAAATGTTACATGGTACTAAGATCTATGAAAATTAATAAATCAGATTAAGAATAGAGAATGATGAGTCAAGGAAATTACTTCTATACAGTGCCCCATAAACCCCCCATTTTTTATCTTTTTCTTTTCTTTTCTTTTCTTTTCTTTTTTTTTTTTTTTTTTTTTGCGGTACTGGGAGTTGAACCCAAGGCCTCGTGCTTGCATGCTTTGCAAGTGCTGGACCACTGAGCTGCACCCTCAGCCCATTTTTTTTTAACTTTTTTGAGACAGGGTCTCACTAAATTACGCAGACTACCTGTGGTCTCGAACTTGTGATCCTCCTGCCTCCGCCTCCCAATCCGCTGGGATTACAGGCATGCGCCACCACACCTGGCTCACTTTTTTACCTTTTAAACAGAGAAAAAAGAATGTGAGTACTGTGGTAATGACTTTTCAGACTAAGGAAACAGCTTTAGTATGCTTGTGGTACAGCAAGAATGTAGAGATGAGGGGAGTGATAAATAAGGGCATCAGAGAACAGAGAAGGGAAACCTAATGTCTTAAAAGGAGAGCTCCTACATTGGATTCAGGGTTTTTTGTTGTTGTTGTTTTGTTTTGTTTTTGTTTTTGTTTTTGTTTTGTCCTTCTGCAATCTAAATCTTGAGATTTGTACACCCACATGTTCCCTTGAAGACTAAGCAACATAATGTGTTAGTTTTCAATGTTGTGGCCAAAATATTGACATAAACAACATAAGGGATGAAGACTTTATGTTGTTCATAATTTCAAAGGGTTAAGTCTGTGTTTGTGTGACTCTATGCACATTGTCAGAACATCATCGTGGCAAGAGCATGCGATGGAAGATAGTTGTTTCACATCATGGTGAATAGGGAGCAGAAAGAGTGGCAGGAAGTGGCCAGGGATAATATACACCCAAGGACCTGCCCTAAATGATCTACTAACTTCAGCCTGACCTTACCTTCCAAACTTTACACAAACTCTCAAAATAACACCACCAGCTAGGGACTAAGCATTGAGCCACAAGAGATAGAAGATGATTTTCATATTCAAACCATGATATTCCATCCCTTTCCCCCAAAGTCTCTGGGGCATCTCATAATGCAAAGAGAATTTAATCTATCTCCAAAAGTCCCCCATATCTTAGTAGTTCAAGCATTTTTCAAAAGCTGAAGTTCAAAGTCTCTTTTGAGACTCAAGGCAAATTCTTAGCTGTTTGCCCCTGTATAATTTAAATAAATGATTTACTTCCAATATACAATGACACAGAATAAACATTCCCACTCCAAAACCAAGAAATGGAACATAGAAAGGAGAGATGGTACCAAAGCAAGCAGAAACCCAGCAGGGCAAACATTAAATCCTGTTGCTCCGTGTCCAGCATCTGCAGCCCACATGGCCTCTCTCTTGGACTGACTCCACCTGTTGCCCACAACATTCTTCAGTAGATGTTCCATGTTCCTGACACATTCAACATCACAGAATCTCCATTGCAGTTTAGGCTTCAGCTTCACAGCTTCATGCATCGCTATTTCAGGGGCTGCTTGTAGGCCCTACAATTCTGTTACATATTGTCTATCCTCCCAGGCCTTTCTTAAAAATCTGAGTGGAAACTCTCATGATGTGAAATTATTTTATTCTGAATGCCTGAAAAACCAACACAATGTAGACAATGCCAAGGTCTTCCACCAGCAAGAGCAGTAGCCTGGGCCACTTGGACCATGGTTCCAATAGGATCTGAATGCCTTGGTGCTTAATCCTGGAAAAAACTTCCCTAGGTGGCTCTGTGCAAGCCAGGCATCCCAGCAACTCTCTCTTCTCAAGAGGAAGTCTTTCAAGTGAGTTTATAATTTTCTACCTGTAGCCTGTGATGAGTGAGATCTGTCCAATTTCCTATTGTCCCAGTACAAAGTGCTTGGTTTTTCTTTAATGGCACTAATCTCTTTAGCTACCACACTCTCCTGGTCCACAATTTTCAACTTGTTCCTTTTCTGGCCAGAGTACACATTTTCAAAATCTTCCTGTTTTTGTTCCTCTTTCTCATGATAAATGTGTCTAAACTCAGCTAAAAATAATCATGCTATATCCTCAATTCTATGCTACACTGAAATTTTCTCCATCAAATTAATTAATCCATTACTTTTGAATTTAGCTACACCTAAATTTGCAGGACATAGGCAAAAAATGTAGACAAACTCTTTGCCAGAATGTAACACAAGTGGCCAATTTTCCAGTTCCCAGTAGTGTCCTTACTCCCACTTGAAACTTTGTAAGTACCATTTTTACTTCCTGCATTTATATTGGCATTCTGGTCTTCTGAACTCCCACCAGAACTGCCAATTATGCTCTGCTTACAGAATTCTAGAGCTCCTGTAGCCTGCATCTCCAAACTCTTCCAAATTTCTCCTGCAAACCAATTCCAAAGAACCACATGGTTAGTTTTAGTCACAGGAACAACAACACTTCCCTGGTATCAGTTTTCTGTATTAGTTCTTTACATGGCTGTAACAAAAGTATGTAACATAGACAAATTGAGGGAGGAAGAGTTTATTTTGCTCATGGTTTCAGAGGGTTCAGTCCATAATTGCTTGATAGTGGTTCACATCATGGCTGCTAGGATGCTAAGAGCATGATAGGAACTGGCCAGGGATAGAGTACCTCCAAGCAAGGACCCACCCCTAGTGGCCTAATTTCTTCAGGTAAGCCTTACATCTTGAAGTTTCCATAATATCCAAAAAAATAGTTTCACCAGTCGGAAACCAAGCATTTAAACACATGAGCCTGTGTGAGCCATTTCATATTCAATAATTAACACTTAAGAATAATTATTAGAAACCAAGGTATTTGCCCCATCTTAATAAGCCATGGTGAGACACTGACACAGGAAGTAGAAATCACCACAAGAGGTCGCTATAAAACCCTGGAGCCACCTATTAGATATGTGACCCAATAGATGACAAACTCAGGCCTGCCATTCTTCCTCTCTTGGGAAGGAGTAAGTAAATGGGAGTAGATGGACAGACCAGATACTTACTCTTCAGCCCCTCATGAAAAGAGCTCTGTAGAAATCTCTTATTAATGGAAAATGTGTCTAGAAAGAGGGAGGAGGTGCACAAAAGGATAAGGGGGAAGTTATCTGTGCAATGTACAATGAAATGCATATGTGGAAATGTCACAATGAAATGCATGTCAGAATGAAACACATCAAGTTGTACATTTAAAATTTCTTATAAAAAAGAAAAAAGTTAGAAAACCAACAAACAAAAAAGACAGACAAATCTTTTCCTGCTAACACTTATCAATTGTTGTTAGTTGCTGTCAAGTTGATTTTGACTCATAGCAACCCTAATAGGATTTTCAATGGTTGATTGTTTTGGGATTGCTTCTGGAATGGGTAGCCACATCCTTCTCCCATTTTTGTGGTGCTGGGAATCTAACCAGTGTTCTAAGAGAGTATGGAGCAGCACTCAACCAACTGAGCTAAATCCCAGCTTACACTTATCAATAGCTGGTAACAATGCAGCTCATCATTTTAAAAGTCATCTTATGTATGGAAAATGCTTTTGCATAAACTGTTTAAAGTAACACTGTTAAATAATCACTAATTTGCTAATGATACATATTTTGCCATGGCAGTATTGCTTTGGAGCTGTACATAAGATGGCTGAAATATTAACAAAAAATAACATCTTATGTAACTTAAGACAATATATGATAATTTATTACTGTTAGTGTATTGAGTTACTCATAGTTATTTTTCTATAAATTTTGATGAAATCACGAGACAAAAATAAAGATAATAAGCATTAAAGGAAATAAATCCTGGAACATTTTCTCTTTACCTATTATACTGTTAATTACAATAATATTAAATTGCATGTCTCTGGCAATAAGAGATCTCAACCCTATAGTAAAATTAGTCTCTAACAAAGATGAAAGATAATGTTGCCATATGACCACTGCTTTGCTCACAAAGTCCCAACCAGATGGATGCTGACTATTTTAGGTGAATTAATTATGTAATCCCAAGGATTTTTTGTATGTTTCATTTTGATCCTAGACAAAAAAAAAAAAAGTTGCCAGTGAGTATGTTATAGAAATGACTGGGGAAGTTAATGCTTTTTTTTTTTCAACTTTTAAGAAAACATAAAGTTTTCCTTGTCCCTAATTACATAAAGGGACTGGGTTTTAGCTCAGTTGGTAGTGTTTTGCTTTGTACTCTCTGAGGCACTGGGTTCAATCACCAGCAAACAAGGGCCTGACAGCCCACTCCTGAAATGATCCTGAGAAAAATCAGCTATTGAAATCTCTGTGAATAGTAGAGAAGCACTGACATAGTGCCGGGCATGGGACAGTCCCAGGTAGTGTTTCATTCTGTTGTACATAGGGTCTCTTTGAGTCAGATCTGACTCAACAGCACCTAACAATTTAACAATTGTTGTTGTTGTTAGGTGCCATGGAGTCGGTATCCGACTCATAGCGACCCTCATAGGGTTTTCAATGGCTGACTGTTTCGGGATTGCCTTGGATTGCTAGGCCCTTCTCCCATTTTTGTGGTGCTGGGAATTGAACTCGGGACCTCAGAGACTGCAGCGCAGTGCTCTACCCACTGAGCTAAATCCCAGCCCAACAATCTAACAATAACAACTACATAAAGCAGAATCAAAATATGTCTTGTTGATAATGACTCATATCAAACAGATGAATAGATAGAAAGATTGCTTATAATAATATTAAAGTCAAAAATGTCATATTTAATCATCCTGACTATGGTTAACACACCATATATTAGATTTAAAAATATTTGATACATAGCCATTGAGTAAAATGAAATAATAATATACATATTGCCTTGGATACTTTTTTGTTCACAATATGGTATAGTCATAATTCCATATCAATAAATCAACATCTGTGGTATAAATATTTTAAATATAAATTACTTTTTCCTATGCTGGGTATTCTAAATATAACAATACATAAGGCACACATTAGAGATATATGCCAAATGTGGGCATTCTATGTTTTGTTCAGACATATTATAATAACTAAAATTGTGGTAAAAATCTGTGTATAATAATTTTTGCAAGTTTTTTTTAGAGGAGTAAATGGAGGAAATTATTCCAAGAGGAAGCAAAATTATTCATATTTGATGGGTTTTGGTACATATTGTCAAACTTTCTGAGAAAATTTTGGATGAGTTTTCCTTTTCACTCTTAAAGTATGAGAGCACTTATTGTAAGACTGGAAAACATTTTAAATTTATTCACCATAGGAGAAGGAAGGGGTAGCTAAATATTTTCTACAAATGACTGGAATGAATTTTCTCTTAAAATGTGATTCTTATTAATATTCGGATTATAAAAGTAAAATAATTTCTAGTTTTATATATCTTTGGCTTTGCATGAGGGTGATTATTTTTAATATTCATATTTTTTAAAACTGGTATAAAATTTTTCTTCTTGTGTTCTTTACCTATGTTTAAAAGGACTTTCATGTTTATTCTTCTTTAGGTATTGAGGATGTTAAATCCATGTTGTCATTTCTTTTACATTTTTCTACATTTCTGTGAAGCCATCAACATATATATATATATATATATATATATATATATATATGTACTCTAATAATTATTCAATGCACCTGACTGTGTTGAGGTTATACTAAAGATTATTTTCCATATTTCTACTATGGATGAATCCCATCAAACTACTGAAGATTTCAAATGTCCTCATAAACTGCCTGCTTTCATGGAGAAATGATTTAGTTACAATGTATACTATATACCTCAGGTGCCAAAAACATGTATACAGATTTTAAGAGATATTACCTATGTATTTTCAAAATTGAATCGAATTATGATAGCAATGTGTAATGTGATGTTCTCTCAAAAGATAGTGTCAATCCAATAAATGCTAGGGCCACCATGTGACAGGCACTGAAAAATGGAAATTTTTCATCTTAAAATGTGTGATGTGTATACTGCTTTGTGGAACCTTCTTTATAATCTGTATTTTCTTGACATATAAATACATTCTTTCAAAAATAAAAATACAAAAGGAGCAATCACATAACACCAATCCCCTTTTTTCCAAATTCTAAATTACTTATCTCTGTTTTCACCAATGAATTATCAAATTTCTCCACTATGTCCTCTTTTTTTTTTTTTTTCTTGGAGGTACTAGGGGTTGAACCCAGGGCCTTGCACTTGCATGCTTTGCAAGTGCTGTATCACTGAGCTGTACCCCCAACCCATTTTTTAAAATTTTTTGAGATGGGGTCTTGCTAAATTACACAGACTCCCTCGGGTCTTGAACTTGCAATCCTTCTGCCTCTGCCACCTGAGCCACTGGGATTACAGGTGTGCGCCACCACTCCTGGCCACTACATACTCCTTATTTCCAGGAGTCCAATGTCTGCTTGTATCACTGGCTAACTGTGATCTTTTATCTCTTTTCATCCTATTCAAACATTCTGCCATGTGAGGATGAATTTTATTGACTTTTCTCTCCAGAATTATCTTCACTTTTATAATTCACTCTTGATTTGCTCTTACTTAGTTACTTTCAGTGCTTTAATTCTTTTCATCTGTTTGTTCATCTTTTTAATAAAATCACTTTAAATAATCATGTGAGCTTAACATGGATTGTGAGATCCAGGTACATAACTAATGTCTTGATAGCTCTTGGGAGGCCTATTAAATAAATGTTAATAAAATTAATACATGAAGTAATGAAAAGTTGAATGGCACACAATTTTTAATTAGAAAACCTTTGGTTTAAGGCACTGATGTAGTATTTATTCATTCAACAACTATTTATTGAATGTTTACTAGTATGGAGGCAACAAATCATGTCTTTGGGTTATGGCAGTAAGTAGACAATATATGAGACCCAGGAAAAATCACTTCACTGTTTAGTGTACACAGTTGAAAATCAGATTTATGATTCATTCTTACATTGAAGAGTTTTTTAAGCCTTAAATGTGAATATAATCCATATTAAAATGACTTGCCTAATTATGTACAAATCATTTTAAAAGAAAAAATATGAGTCGGGTGTGGTGGTGCATGCCTGTAATCCCAGTGACTCCAGAGACAGAGGCAGGAGGATTACGAGTTTGAGACCAGAGGAAGTCTGAGTCGTTTAGGCAGATACTGTCTCAAAAAGTGAAAAAAATGGGCTGGGGGTGCACCTCAGTGGTACAGCACTTGCAAAGCGTGCAAGCACAAGGCCCTGCATTCAAACCCCACTACTGCAAAAAGAAAAAGAAAGAAAGAGAAAGAGGGAAAGAAAGAGAGAGAAAGAGAAAATAACAACTATGAGAAAGTTCAGAGCTTCTTCAAATTAATTTGAGAAAATAAATGAAGAAAATTTAAAATAAATCATCCAGAGCTGAAAGCTGTCAAGGAACCCTTCTGTTAAAATAATAAGACTGAAATTCAAGCTAAAGATAATGCTCAATTATCCTATGCAACTGCATTGCCTGAAGACAAAATATTGAAATGCCTATAATATAAAATTGATGTGGTCTGAATTCAGGTCCAGTTAAAATAGAATCCTGTTTTGTAGTTTGAGAATACTCTTGCTGTCACCAGCCATGTGGGTCCTTTGAGTCCTGTAAGATAGAAATCAGATACTGATGAGTTCTGAATCAAAAGCAAAATAGAATTTATTATAAGAAAGTAAGAGACAGCTTTGTAACCTCTCCACAGTTAGAGCAGCTGGAAATGGCAAAGTAAGTTAGCAGCCCTGAAATAGAAGTAGGCATTTTATTTTATGGGGAAGGGCTTAAATATTTATACCTTCCTTGAGAAAGTTTTTCAATTTTTCTGCTTCTTCCAGGCAAGGGAGGAGAAATATATTGCACATTCTCTGCCTCTGACAGAGTTCAAAATGTGCCTATATTTGTGTTATCTCCCTCCACTGGGGTATAACTTTTATTATGATAATGAAGAAAGTATTTTTTTTTTTTTTGGCAAGTACAGAGTTCCCCTTATCTCAGAAGGCAGGAACAAACATTGTTTATCATGCCTTAGAAAAGTGATGGTGTCTGCCACATTTTAGTCTTGTGGCTTGTGTCAAGGCAGCTGCCTCTTGTGATTTAACAGCTCTGATCCACAGGTCCATCCATGATCCCGATCTGTTCATACTACTTGTTGCATTAGATGCAAAAGAATATACAAAATGACTTTGTAAAATCCCCATGATCCAATGAAAGGATGTCTTATTTATGGCCATCAAGGTATATAAGTATATAAATCCTACAGTAGCTAGTTTACATACCTGACTTTCAGCTACCCAATTTGGCATCTGTGAATATAATACACAAAGCCCTTAATTCCAAATAATATGCAATTGAGGACTGTCATTATGGCTTTTGGAAAGAGAGTTTCTCAAACTTCTTTGTCCCTGAACTCTGCTCTTCTGCACACTTCTATGTCTGGAGTGAAGTGGAGAAGATCAGAAAATACTGGAGGCACACAGTATGTGGTTAATTTCCTTTGTTAAGTTTTTACTTTAAACCAGTCCTTTTGTCACTAAAAATATACTTCCTTAAGTTAACTATGTGTTTTGCTGATTATAAAACATAGTGATAATAAAAATACAGGAAAGGAGAAAGGGAGGGAAGGAGAAAAAAAAGAAAGAAAAAATAAGAAAACAGAACAGATAACTAACCTAGTGAACAGGGGATATTAGGCAGAAAAAAGGGAATAAAAGGCTCTCTGTAACCACCTGCTTCCCTCAGGCAGCATTTGGGACATATGAGTACCAATATATTGGCTTCCTCTAAGATATAAATGGGCCTGCAGCCCTACCACTATGGTGTCCGATCCCATCAGATCACAGAACCTAAGCAGGGTAGGGCCTGGTTAGTACATGGATGGGAAACCGCCTGGGAACACTAGGTGATATAGGCTTAGGAGAAGGATCTGGCAGCCCACTACCCCCCAAAAAAAATCCAATCACCCATTGAAAACCCTATGAATAGTAGAGAAGCACTAACAATACTGTTTCACCTGTTGTACATAGGGTCACTATGAGTTGGACACCTACTCCATGGCACCTAACAAAAAGAAGATAAATGGTGTGATTGGTGGTCAGTACTATACTGGCAGATAATACTGTTTGCAGTTAGCATGATTTCTGGTACATCCAGCCTTTACAAATGACATGGTTGGTGGGCAGTAACACTTGCTACTTAGGAAAATAACAGGTCCCACACATATCAAGATAAGGCCAGACTGAAGCCAAAATGGTGGAAAGAAATATGACCCACCTGAGGGCAGGATAAGAAAATGGGAAGAATACCTGTCCCTTTAATGAAATATGGACTTATGTACCCCCAAGCCCCATCCTCAGGAAAGCTCTTGGGAGGTCTTCGTAGACTTCCATTACTGAACCTGCCTGCTCTCTGATGCCTAACTCAGGAAGTGCAACATTTCTTCTTCTTTTTCTTTCTGTCTCCTTTCTCCCTACACCTGCCTAAACCCCAGCTGTCCTTGCTCTGGCTATCAGGATTTTCACTCTCTTTCACATCAACACACAGTCCTTGAGTTTCTTTCTGTGTTGGTTTTTAAATTCTTTTATTGATGAGACCAAGGCCTCTGAGCTCCCTATTGACATTAGTAAAAGGGGACTTTGAAAAAATTAGAAGGTAATGAGGTCAAAGGTGTTCAGGGAAGCTAGATAGAAAATGCTGAGTGGCTAAAGGCTGATGCAACATCAGAGGATTTCCATATTGTTAGCATTGCAGAGTTGGCTGTTTCCATCATGCATCTGATGCCATGATATAACCAGAAAACCCACATAAGGTCAGAAAAGAGGAGTTCAGCCTATTCTGGGAAGTCTCTGCCTTTTCTCTACCTGGTTGTTGTTGTTGTTAGGTGTCATTGAGTTGGATCTGTGTCTCTTCCTTAATGCATGAATATTCATCCTCTCCATTCAGCTTGCTAGTGAAAAATGCTGTTCCAAAAGCTGATGGGCATACTCACTCTGTTGTTGTTGTTGTTAGGTGCTGTCGAGTCGGTATCCGGCTCATAGCGACCCTCTGTACAACAGGGGAAACACTATTGTCAGTGCTTCTCTGCTGTTCATAGGGTTTTCAATGGCAGATTGATTTTTGGGAGGGGGTGGCCAGGTCCTTCTCCCAGCCTACAGCTTCTGGTGTTCCCAGGCGGTCTCCCATCCAGGTACTAACCAGGGCCGACCCTGCTTAGCTTCAGAGATCTGATGGGATCGGATGCCACAGGGCTACAGCTGCAGGCATACTCACTCTAGGAATACCTATACTCACCCCTTCAGCGTGTACTTTCACTTTGAAATAAATGCTCTTTCCCAATTCTTACTGAGTCCTAGCTGGGCTCCTGGGCCCTGGAGGGACTCTTGGACCTCACAGCTAAAGCAAAACATGCTCAAGGAGCCAAAGGCAAATGTGACATGCTCTATTCCAGGGCATACCTCTCCGTTCCCTCTGTAGTGCTACTCCCCACTGTTGTTACCCTCTGCATGTCCTATTGCCTCTCCATGCCTCCTGGTTTTCTCTGTGGCTCATCCTTTCTGCATGTCTTATTCTCTGCTTGTCTTATCATCTCTACATGCCTCATCGTCACCACGCTAGTGCTGGTGTAGGAATTTCTTAAGGCTTTTACATAATACTGGCTAAATACCAAGACAATTGCCCAATCACATCACAGTTACATGGGATTACCTCATATTAACATTGTGCGCATGGATCAGTCTGGGTTTCCTTATGTCATTGTGGTTACATTTCAATACTGGTCACCCTGGCCTAACACTTATTTTGGCTCATCTATGAATTCATTCTCTGATGATGACAAGAACATGGAAACACTGCATGGAGGTCTGTCTCTCCCTGAGAATTTCCTAGCCCTCACTGCTGGCAACAGTGACATCTACTATCCTAATCATGAAAGTTCAGTAAACCATTACACCTGCAGTGTCAGCTGTTGGTCACTAAGAAAGGCAGAGATGACAACCAGGTAGTATGTTGGGGATTTTTAAAGCTCGCCATAAATAGGGTCCCACTAACCCTCACGAGGGGCTAACACTCAAGCTACATTCTACTCACTCCTTTATCCCCCCTCCCATTGAGTGAGCAAAAAGATGGCCCCTGACCAGCCTGACCAGCCTCAACCACCTCAATTTGGTTAGCTACCCCTAGCAACTCAGTTAAATAACTGCCCCTGTCTGGCAGGTATGACAGTTTACCTGCTGTACCTGTCAGGAATGTGCCCTAATGGGCTAACCTGGTACTCACCCCCTCCCAGGAGCCTATATAAGCAAGCTCCTGGACCCCACCTGAACCTCTTGTTTTCACCTGCTACCAGACCCCATCACCTTGACCCAGCACTTCCCAATCCTGTGGAAGACCATCAAGCAAGCTGATAAGTCACGAAGGGGCCCGGAAGCATCGAAGGCTACAAGAAAGCCAGGAAGAGCCTCCCAATTCCTCCCACCCTTGGAAAGGAGAGAGGCAGAGAAGGCAAGCTGAGAGAGTCAAGACCACCAGACCTCCAGCCCAGCGGAACACCAGCTGCTTATAGCTGAGCCTTTAAGGCTGAGCTGTACCACCAGTGAGCCTGCATTCTATGCTGCAGGTTTAGAGCTAGCACTTAAGGGCTTGACGGGGCTGCTTGCTGGTAGCACCCCACTTGGGGAGTAACCCAATAAACTTCTCCTGTTTCCCACAGAAGGTCTCCCAAGGTCCTTTGGCACCTCTGGCCACTACACCAATCCGGTCCAGTGGGTCCCTGATAAGCACTTGGTGTCAGGGCAAGGCTCTGACCTCTGCCGGGCCTGAGCCAAACCCTGACAGTAGTAAAATGTAAACAAGGAAGTGGAAAAGGCAATAAACTGAAGAAATGACTACTGCAACTATTTGATGGAGTTTTGGGATTGTGGCATCCATTAATGTTCCTGGTTTGGGAAAAGAGTTAGGATATTAAGAGAAGGGAGGAGAGATGAAGAAAGGTAAAAGGGAAGAAACTTAAAACACACTAGAATAATGAAGTTTTATATTGTAGAACATTTCATGATTCATGTTATTTTCTATAATTTATTATACTTTATTCTCCCCTACATGTGTTCAGTATCTCACTGTGATTGTTGAGAAGTTAACACAGGAACCAAGGTATGTAGCTGTAGGAGCCTCTGTCAAATCAATAAAATAATTAAACTCAGGTTAAAAATCCCGCTGATTCTAAATAGATATTTTGAGAAGGATTAAGCACCTATGGTCATGTTTCAAGTTGTATAATTTTTTCCTGGCTTAAATTACAGCACTTAAGAAAGTTAAAATTGATTTTTTCTTTTAAAAAAGAACTGTAATTTATATAGACAATTTGGTAGAAATTTCCCTTTTAAAAATGCCTGTTCAAAATTATTGTTGTTAGGTGCCCTTGCATCAGGTCCAACTCATAGTGACCCTACGTACAACAGAAAAGAAACACTCCCTGACACTGACACTGTGCCATTCCCAGCACTATGTCAGTGCTTCTCTGCTATTAGTAGGGTTTTCAATGGCGGATTGTTTCAGGAGTAGGCTGCCAGGTCCTTCTCCCCGTTTTTGCCATTCTGGGCATGGAACCCAGAGCAGTACTCTACCAACTAAGCTAAACACCAGCCCCATTTATGGAGTCGATATCTGACTCATAGCGACCCTCATAGGGTTTTCAATGGCTGACTGTTTCAGGATTGCCTCAGGAGTGGATTGCCAGGTCCTTCTCCCATTTTTGTGGTGCTGGGAATTGAACTCGGGACCTCAGAGACTGCAGCGCAGCACTGTACCAACTGAGCTAAATCCCAGCCCCCATTCAAAATTGTTGTTGTTGTTAGGTGCCGTCAAGTCGGTATCCGACTCATAGCGACCCTCTGTACAACAGGGGAAACACTATTGTCAGTGCTTCTCTGCTATGCATAGGGTTTTCAATGGCAGATTGATTTTTGGAAGGGGGTTGCCAGGTCCTCTCCCAAGCCTACAGCTTCTGGTGTTTCCAGGCGGTCTCCCATCCAGGTACTAACTAGGCCTGACCCTGCTTAGCTTCTAAGATCTGATGGGATCGGATGCCACAGGACTATGGCTGCAGGCCAATTCAAAATAGGGAATGCCTTTTTAAAGAGCAATTCCTACTCTATCTTTAGTGTGTATGTTTCTGCCCCCATTACCATTTGAAAGAAGTAAATCTACCCAGGAAAACTGTCAACATTAAAGGAAAAGAGTAATAAGGTCAGTATTACACCTTTCTAGGATGTCCACTCTAAAAATTATTTAATATATGCTTTTACTTGTTCATGGATTATTAATTATTGATTTAGTTCATTTTTTTTTCTTTACAACCTAAGTTCTGAAATAAAAACTTGATTTTCTTAAGCTGCTGGTTCTCCCAGTGTGATCCCCACAATTGTTACAAATGCCTGGAAACTTGTTAAAAATGCAAATTATTAGGGCACATTATAGACCTACTGAGAAAGAAACTCTTGGGAATGGGATCAAGAAATGACTCTTGCCATTACCCATAGACTCATTGCCTAGCCTTGTGTAGTCAAGATTTAAAGGTAAACAAAAATGTGCATGTCCTTTTTAAAGATTTTCTTTCAGCATGCTCCTGAAAACTGGTAACTTTGATAATTTCCTACACGTTGAAGTGACTCTTATCTTTACAGTGAGCCAGATGACTGCCCCAGGCAACCTATGTATGATTGTGATGTAATTCACATACTGAAACTTACGGGAACTTTCAGAAACACTGACATTGTTGCTTCATGTTCATAAATATGGCTTGTGGAAACCAAATTATAGTATGTAAATTTGTAACTTTTTAAGAAGTAAAACTATATAGTTTAAGGGCATTTTGTTTGCAGAACTTGTCTTCAAAAAGCAACTAAAATAATATGTTTGTGCTATATACATAAACCAGTTCCATCATTATTTTATTGGCATTATGTTTGCTGCAACTATGGTACTATAAATTTGTATCCTTGAATTGTTCAGATTGATGAGAAAAATATATGAATTCAGTCAGACTGTTTTCAGTGTTTTAATTATCTACAGTTAAGCAATAGAGTTAATTTATTTCTATTTGCCACCAGAACTAGCTTAGAAAACAGGCATTAGCAGTCAGCATGGCTCTTAATAAACACCTCACATCAACTGCAAAAATGAATTGCTTATAATATTAAGTAGAAGCAATAATATTATACCATTGGTATATTGTCTATATGAAGAGATCATTTGAATAAGGCGAACAAAAGGCAACGCAAGTTAAGAAAAATACAATGGGCTTCTCAAGTCCTATAGTTAGAGCCTCTTACATTAGAGAAAACTTTGGAGATATTTTTTCAGAAAGACATGCACATTCTTATTTATCCTTATTTGACTACATAATGCTAAGCAATGGGATCATGGGTATTTAAACCTTGCTCTTGGTTATTGCAAACATGTCTTTCCAACCTCGCAATAGTGTGTGAGAAGTTATTAAAATACTCTTTGAGGAGTTCCAATAACTAGCATCCCCTGATTAAATGTTCCTGTTGTTGGGCACATACTTAATATTTTTTCAAAATCATAAAATTGTTTAAAATTAGCATGTGCTGTAATTTATGATCTCAGTGTTTATTAATTTGACATAAATTTTTGTAAACATTCACAAGTTTTGTAAGATTCGTATTATGTCATGTATTTAATTTCAGCCGATGAATTCAATTATAAATAGCTGATGCAGACAACTACAGAAGAATATGTATTCTTCAGGATATATTTTTTGCCAATTAGGATATAATCATTTTTAGAATTTCTATTATTTTTCAGACAATTTGGTGTAATTTAGAAATTAGTTGAATGTGTCAATGAGCTTATGTGTGTTGCTCATCAACACCTAAAATTTTGACATTCCTACATAAGGCCACATTCTTGCTTGTTTAATTTAGTGAAGTTGTGAGGTGCAGATCTGGTACTTAATTAAATTTATAATATAGGTATGAAATATTATACTTGTGAAATAATTGTTAAGCATTACATAATGAATAGAATAACAAAGCAAGAATTACATTATACTTATTGATACAATTAAATATTATAAATTATTCAAAGTAATTAATTGCTCTGGTCTTGCAAATAGGAAGTTTAAAACATTTTATGAAATAAGCTTATCAAATATCCTAATGTTTGTTAGAGTAAGAAAGTGAACTTAGCTAGGTGTGGTGGTGCATGCTGTGATCCTAGCACTGAGGAGGCTGAGGCAGGAGGGTCATGTGTTCAAGGACAGCTTGCACTGCATACAGAATTCCAGGCCAAGCCAGGTTATACAACAATATAACAAAGTCCTGTCTCAAAAAATATATATAAAATAAATAAACAAGAAATAACAAAGGGAAATAGTATACATAAATATAGCTTTAAACAAAATCCAAAATATGCATAGGACCTAACTCCCAAGTATTATGACAAAGCTTAAATGCCATATTATTTAAGCTTGGAATTCCCATCCCTCTTTATTCAAATTGATGTGTGGTAATAGGTACATGAATAAGATGCACCAATAGAATGTTAGGATGAAAGGTAAAAATAAGAAAGCGATGTTAAAGACATTGGTCACAAATGAATTCACCTCAATCTTAAAAATCAGTCTGAGATAAATATGTCAATGGATAATGTGTTAACTTTCTGTTTGTATAAAAATTAACTGAAATAATGAAGTTTAAAAGGACAAATGATTTATTATGCATCCCAGTTTGGGGGTTTTATTCCATAATCAGTTGAAATTACTTTTTTCCAGCCATGACTTTTTTGCCTTTGTATGTTCTGTATGAGCTACCTGCTTCCTCAGTGGTTATTGCTGTTGCTTTTTTGTTGTTGTTGTTGTTGTTTGTTTGTTTGTTTTTTCTTTTCCCCGAGTACTGAGGGCTGTACCCAGAGCCTGGGGCACAATTTGCAAACATTCTACCATTGAGCTGCATCCTCAGTCTTCTCCTCCCCCATTTAAAATTTTCTAATCTTGACACAGGATCTCACTAAATTATTCAGGCTGCCTCTGGTCTCTAACCTGTGATCCTACTGCCTCAGACTCCTGAGTCAGTGGGATTACAGGTATGAACCACCATACCTGACTTGTTGCTTTTTTGATGATTGAAACACTATTCTTTTGCTGTTTTTGCTTGCCTTTCCTCCAGTTTATATCAGTGTACACTAGTCTGGGGCTGGGATTTAGCTTAGTTGGTAGAGCACCACTCTGAAGTCTCTGAGGTCCTGGGTTTGATTTCCAGCACTCTAAAAATGGGAGAAGGATGTGGCAACCCACTCCCGAGGCAATCCCGAAATAGTCAGCCATTGAAAACCCTATGGGGGTCACTATGAGTCAGACAGGACCGGATGGCACTTAAAAACAACAACATACTATTTTTAACTCTAAACCAGAAACTAAGACATGTTCAGCTGCCAAGGGAAAACTTTTAGGGAAGTCATTTGCTTTTCAACCCAGACTTCTGATGCTAATTCACCCTATAGTCTCCAAAGCTGAGGTTCACCTAGCTGAAGGGACCATCACCTCCACAGATTGTTCTGCTAGGTCATCTCTTGAAATATATGATATTCCCTGATACTTAGGAAAATGAAAAATCAAAGTCCTTAAAGGCATACAGGAAATAGACAACCCCAAATATACACAGCGGTCCCCCAGTGTTCATTATAGGAGACCTCACCCAAGGACATAATATGTATCTATCATATTAATTAAGGAATATTATTACTGTTACAGACCACATGGCCAAATTAGAAATTAGACTAAATTAGAAATTGTAGAGACACAAAATTGTAGTTCCTATATTTGCGGGTGCTAGAGTGCTGCTCTGAGCACTCTGAGGCCCTGGGATTGATTCCCAGCACTGCAAAAAACAGGAGCAGGACCTGAAAATCCACTCCTGAAGCAATTCCAAAACAATCAGCCATCAAAAAGCCTTTGAGGGTCACTAGGAATCAGACTGGACTCTACAGCACCTAACAACAACAACAACATATATTAACTACAGAGGCAAAGGAAAAAAAAGATGAGAAATATAAATAAGGAGGTTTAAAATAGTTTTAACATAAGAATCTAATTGACCCAGTTTTAAAAGGATACATCACCATATTTAATGATTCAAGTAGGATGGCAGTGGTGGTGGGATAAAATGTTTGAAATGTAACAACCTTTAATAATTTTTCTTACAACAGATCATATTCCATGTCTACTGCTTTCATTCAGAATAAAGAGAATGGCACTTTGTGCTTTTGTACATGGGCTCCCTTTCACTATTCTCAGTATGACATCCTTATGAAAAGTAAAGAGAGAGTGGTACTATCTCTGATTGTATGACACATGTCTGATATATAAACAAGGAAGCAATCAAAATGCTAGAGGCTGACCTGTTCCTCAGTATGTCATAACTTCAGGATTTGAAATCTGCTTTGTAAGCCAGTCAAAAATTATCAGCCTAAACCACAGGAAAAATACAATGCATAAATTTTCTCATTCTAGACCCTTAGGAAGTAAATACTTCTTAAATGGTAATATAGCTTCCTAAATACTGATGATGTATGTTGTTGAAAAGATGTAACTAGGTTAAGCATTATAGCAACATCTGTAGAAGCAAAGTGAAATCAGCAGTGTATGTCAACAAGAGTCACGATACCTCCCTACAGCCAGGTGCATCGATTAGTAAGCATTTTGTAGAAAAGAGCTCATATTTGAGTCTCTGCTAAAATAAAAAATAATAACAGAAAAGACATCCCAAGGAAGCTTTGTGTAATAAATTCATTGGGAGAAAAGTTTTCTATCAGAATAATAGAAATCTCTGGGATTGCAAACAAAAAACAGACAGGGAAAAGCAAATCTCTGGAGAACATCATTAACATAATTGAGCTCTTAAATGCAGAAGAAACAAATTGAGACCACTTAAGTAAATAAGGAGAAAGCTATGTAAAGATAGCATCAAGATGCCACAATTGATCTTTAACTGCTAACATCTCTGGAATTAAGTAGGACTGACATCTCTAAGGACTAATTCCTTGCTATTGAACTAAGTGGCTAGACATGTGAGCCTCTGCAGGAACAGCATCATTGCTAGCACCTGGCAGATGTATCACCTTTGGCAAGGTTCTTCTTTACCACTTAGTTTCACTTTCATAAAGTTTCCTTGTGATTTTTAAATGAGAGACTTGGTATATTACATATAGATGAAAATGTCATAGTATATTCCTTTTGTACAATAAATATACACTAATAAAAAAGGAATAAAAAGTTTAAAATTTTTAAAAATGAGAAATTTGGATATATTTACCACATGGGACTGGGTCCATAGTAAATATTCAGTAAATATATTTTTAGTGTATATTATCATTATTATTGCCTACATATGTACCACTCTGGCATCCGTTCTTCTCAGATCTCAGAAGCTAAGCAGGGTCTAGCCTGTTTAGTACTTAGATGGGAGACAGCCTGGGAATACCAGGTACTGTAGAGTAGTAGGTAGAAGGAGCTGGCAGCCCACTCCCAAAATAATCAGCTATTGAAACCCCTATGAATAACAGAGAAGCACTGACAATAGTGCTGGGCACTGTTGGGTCCGACTCATAGGGACCCTATGTACAACAGAATGAAACACTCTCATACTGTGCCATGCCCAGCATTGTGTCTGTTCTTCTCTGCTATTCATAGCATTAGTTAACAAATATTTTTCCCCATTCTGTAGCTTGTCTCTTCGCTCTATTGTTTCCTTAGCTGTGCAGAAGCTTTTCATCTTGATGTAATCCTGTTTCTCTTTGCTCATGGTTCCTATGCCTTTGGTATAGGCAAAGAATCATTGCCTATACCAATATTTTCAAGTGTTCCTTCCATGTTTTCTTCTGGCAGTTTCATAACTTCAGATCTAACATTTATATCTTTAATACATTTTGAGTTAATTTTTATAACCAATGAGAGAAAAGGGTCAAACTTCAATCTCCTGGTATGAATATCCATTTTTCTAAGTACTACTTAATGAAATGGCCTGCAGCCATAGCCCCATGGCATCCCATCCGGTCAGATCTCTGAAGCTAAGCAGGGTCCAGCCTGGTTAGTACTTGAATGGGAGACCGCCTGGGAACACCAGGTGCTGTAGGCTTGGAAGAAGGACCTGGCAACCTACTCCCAAAAATCAATCGGCCACTGAAAACCCTATGAACAGCAGAGAATCACTGACAATAGTGTTTCATCTGTTGTACATAGGGTCACTATGAGTAGGATACTGACTTGACAGTACCTAACAACAACAACAACAACAACAAAACAACAACAACAACATTTAATGAAGGTCTGCAGCCATAGCACTGTCGTGTCTTATCCCATCAGATCTGGGAAGCTAAGGAAGGTTTGACCTGGTTAGTACATGCAAGGGACACCACCTGGGAACACCAGGTCATGTAGGCTTGGGAGAAGGACCCAACAACCCACTCCTAACAAAACAGCAATTGAAAAACACTATGAATAGCAGAGAAGCACTAACAATACTGTTTTGCCTGTGGTACATAGGGTTGCTATGAGTTGGACATTGACTTGGCAGCACCTAACAACAACAATTTAATGACGATAAGACTCTCCAATGTGTGGTTTTGGTGCCTTTATAGGGAATCAATTGTCCATATGGGCTTATTTGGGAGAATTCTGTTCCATTGGTTTGTGTGTCAGTTTTTAATCTAGTACTATGCTGTTTTGGTTATGGCTTTGTTGTATGTCTTGAGGTCAGGTACTGTGATGCACCCAGCTTTTTCTTTTATATAAAATTTTTTTTGACTATCAGGATTCTTCCATATGAATTTTAGGATTTCTTTTTCTAGTTTTTCGTGAAGAATGTCATTGGTATGTTATTGAAGAATAACTGAATCTGTAAATTACTTTGTATATTATGTATATTTTAACAATGCGACCTCTGACAATCCATGAAAATGGGAGACTCCAATTTTTTGTCTTCTTCAAGTTACTTCATCAGTATTTTGTAATTTTCAAAACAGCTGATGTTTACTTTTTTCATCATTTCTTACTCACAAAACTTGTTATTGGTATATAAAAATGATACTGATCTTTATATGATGATTTTGTATCCTATAACATTACTGAATTTGTTTAACAGATCTGATAATCTTTTGGTGGAAGGTTTACTTTTTTCTATACATAGCATTATATAATCTGAAAACAGAGACCATTTGTGTTCCTCCTGTCACATTTGTATGCAATTCTGTCTTTCTCTTGCCTGATTTCTCTCACCAAAATGTACAGTATTAAATGAAATAACAGTGGTTAGAATGGATAAATTTTTCTTGTCCCAATCTTAGAGAAAATACTCTTGGTAGGTGCCATCGAGTCAGGCCTGAATCATAGTGACCCTATGTACAACAGAACAAAAACCTCCCTGATTCTGTGCCAGGCACACAATCCTATTTATGTTTAAGCCCATTGTTTCAGACACTGTGTCAATCCATCTATTTTAGGTTTTCCCTTTTATTCATTGACCTGCCATTGTGCCAAACATGGTGTCTTTCTCCAGAGATGCAGTCTAGCCATCCTTGTTTCCAAGGAGCGCTGTGGTTGCACTTCATCTAGGACAGATCTGTTGGTTCTTTTGCCAGTGCATAGTATATTCAATATTCATCTCCAGCATGATAACTCAAAAGCATCTTCTCCTATTTCCCTTATTGAGTGTACTACTTTCACAACCATATAATATGATGAAAAATACCATGGCATGAGTCAGGTGCAATTTCATCTTCAATGTGACATATTTACTTTGCAATACTTTAAACAGATCTTTTGCAAGAGATTTTCCCAATGCAATGCATCTTTTGATTTCTTGACTGCTGTTTCTGTGGGTGTTGATTGTAGAACCAAGAAAAGCAAAATCTTGGACAATCTCAATCTTTTCTCCATTTATCATTAAATTACATACTGAGCCAGTTGTAAGGATTTTTATTTTGTTGATGTTGAGGTGCAATCCACACTGAAGGATGTGTCCTTTGATCTTCCTCAGTACATTTCCAATCCTCTACACTTTCAGCAGGCAGAGTTATGTCATACACATAATACAAGTTGTTCATAAGTTTTCTTCCAATTATGATGCCATATTCTTCTTCATAAAGACCAGCTTCTCAGATTATTGGGTCAGCTTAGAGTTTGATGATGTACAGTGAAAGGATAAAATCCTGATGTATATTTTTCTTGACTTTAACCAGGCAATGTTTCCTTGTTCTGTTAGAATGACTGCCTCCTGGTCCATGTACAGATTCCTCATGTGTACAAGTTACCTCTCTGTTATTTCCATTCTACTCAGTGTTATTCATAATTTGTTGTGATCTACAGAGTCAAATGCCTTTGCATATTTGATAAAATATAGATAGACATCTCTCTGGTATTCTCTGCTTTTGACTAATATCCATCTAACATCAGCAATAATGTCCCTGGTTCCATGCCCTTTTCTGAATCTGGCTTTTTTTTCTGGCCATTCCCTGTTTATATACTGCTGCATTTGGTTTTAAATGATCTTTAGCAAAATTTTGCTTGTGTGTGACATTAATGACATCGTTCAATAATTTCTACATTCAGTTGGATTGTCTGTTTTGGGAATAGGCACAAATATGGACCTCTTCCTAACAGTTGGCCAGGTAGTTGTTTTCTAAATCTCTTGAAATAAATGAGTCAGCCCCTCTAGTGGTACATCTTTTTGTTCAAACATCTCAATTGGTATTCCATCAATTCCTGGAGCCTTGTGTTTCACCAATTCCTTCAAGGCAGCTTATAATTCTCCCTTCAGTACCATTTGTTTTTGATCATATGCAACCTCTTGAAATGGTTGATCATCCACCCATTCTTTTTGGTATGGTGACTGTGTATTCCTTCCATCTTTTGGTGTTTCCAGTGTCACCTAATATTTTTCCCTATAGATTCCATCACTATTGCCACTTGAGGCAGTGGACTGCAACGTCCTACTCTCTAGTCTGTCTCAATATGGAAACTCATGTGAAACTTGTCCACCACAGGTGATCCTGCTGGTATCTGTAATAGTGGTAGCATAACTTCCCACATCACAGCAATACACAAGCCCCTACAGTACTGCAAATTGACAGATATATGGAGGTGGAGGAGATACTTTCAGCTATTCCACACTCAGTATGGTGATGGCAATGAGTCTGTCATTTATAGTTTTTATTATGTTGAAATAGGATCATTCTATCCTTATTTGTTCAGTATTTTTATCATGAAGGACTATTGAATTTTATCACTTACATTTTCTGCATCTAGTCAGATGATCAGATGATCTTCATCCTTTTTCTTGTTAATGTGATATATTACATTTATTTGTTTGCATATGTTGAGCTCTCCTTGCATCCCTGGCATAAGTTCACCTTGATCATGTTGAATGGGGCTTTTGATGTGCTGTTGAATTCCATTTGATATTTCAATGAGAATGTTTACATCTATCTTCATCAGTTGGGGTTATTAGCCTATAGTTTTCTCTTCTCCTTCCTTCTTCCCTACTTTCCTTCTTTCTTTCCTTCTTTCCTTCCTTCATCCCTCCTCCTTCCCTCCATCTCTCTTCTTTCTCTCCCTCTCTCTTTCTCTGTTTCTCTCTCTCTCTCTCTCTCTCTCTCTTTCTTTCTTTCTTTCTTTCTTTTCTTCCTTTCTTCCTTTCCTTTCTTCTGCTGTACCATTGCCTAGTTTAGTAACAGGGCAATACTAGTCTTAAAGAATGAATTTGGAAGAGGTCCCTCACATTGCATTCCTTGAATAGTTTTAGAAGAATGGCCATTTTGTTATTATTTAGAAGTTAGATAGAATTTAGTAGTGAAGACAACTGGTTCTGGATTTTTCTTTTTGAATGATGTATTTATTACTGATTCAACCTCACTATTTGTTATTGGTCTGTTTAGTTTTTCTGTGTCTTCATGGCTCAGTTTCAACAGATTATATGCATGTAGATATTTAACCATTTTTTTAGGTTTTCCAATTTGTTGGCATGTAATTGTTCAAGGTAGTTTTAATGATCTTCTGCTCTTCTCTGGTATCTGTTGTAATGTCTCCTCTTTTATGTCACGTCTTTATTTGGGTCTTCTCTCTTTTTTCTAAATTCATCTAGGTAAAGGGTTGTCAATTTTCTTTATCTGTTGAAAAACCTCAACCTTTTCCTTTATTGCTCTTTTATATTTTTAGTCACTATTTGGTTTATTTCTGCTCTTATCTGTGTTGTTTCATTCTTTCTACTAATTTTTGGTTTTGTTTTTCCTTGTTTTCCTAGGTTCAGGTGCTACACCATTAATTTGTTTATTTCTATTTTTGGATGTAGATGTTTATAACTGTGAACTTCCTTGTTAGTGCTAGTTTTGACGTTTATCACAAAAGAATATTTGCATTTACCTAAAATTTGTTTTTGTTGTTGTTGTTTTAGAGAAAGGATCTTGCTATGTTGTGTAGTTGTTGTTGTTAGGTGCTGTCAAATCGGTATCCCACTCATAACGACCCTCTGTACAACAGGGGAAACACTATTGTCAATGCTTCTCTGCTGTTCATAGGGTTTTCAATGGCAGATTGATTTTTGGGAGGGAGTTGCCAGGTCCTTCTCCCAAGCCTACAGCTTCTGGTGTTCCCAGGTAGTCTCCCATCCAGGTACTAACCAGGACCGACCTGCTTATCTTCCGAGATCTGATGGGATCAGATGCCACAGGGCTACAGCTGCAGGCATGTTGTGTAGGGTAGCTTTTAATTTCTGAGTTCAAGCAATTCTACAGCCTCAGCATCTCTCAGCTGTGACTACAGGTGCGCACACTACCACATCTGTATTATTTCAGGAAAAATTTAAAGTTCTCTTTGGTTTTCTTAAATGACTCATTGTTCACTTAATGGAATGCTGTTTTATTGTTGCTAGGTGACATTGAGTCATGTCCAGCTCATAGTGACCCTATGTACAACAGAATGAAACACTCCCTGATTCTTTGCCTGGCACAGGATCCTTTTTATGTTTAATTCCATTGTTTCAGATTCTGTGTCAATCCAGCTAGTTGAGGGCCTTCCTTTTTTTTCATTGTTCTGCCACTCTCCCAAACATTATGTCTTTCTCCAGGGATTGGACACAGTCTAGCCATCCTTGCTTCCAAGGAGCACTCTGGTTGCCCTTCTTCTAGGACAGATCTGTTGTTTCTTTTGGCAGTCCATGGTATATTCCTATCCAGCACCATAATTCAAAAGCATCAATTCTTCTGTTATCTCCCTTACTCAATGTCCTGCCTTCACAACCATATGATACAACAGAAAATAACATGACATGAGTCAGGTGCACCTTTGTCTTTGATGTGACATATTTGCTTTTCAACACTTCAAAGAAATCTTTTGAAATAGGTTTTCCCAATGTAATGCATCTTTTGATTTCTCAACTCCTGCTTTCAAGTGTGTTGTTTGTAGGACCAAGTAAAGCAAAAGCTTGTACAACTTCAGTCTTTTCTCCATTTATCATGAATTTGTATATTGACCTAGTTTTAAGGATTTTTGTTTTGTTGATGTTGATGTGCAATACATACTGAAGACTGTGTTCTTTGATCTTCATCAGTACATGTTTCCCACCCTCTTCACTTTCAGCAAGCAGAGTTGTGTCATCTGCATAACACAGGTTGTTAATGAGTCTTCCTCCAATCCTGATGCCTCATCTTTCTTCATAAATCCAGCTTCTCAGATTATTTGCTCAGCATAGAAATTGAAGAGATATGGTGAAAGAATACAGCCCCGAGGCACACCTTTCCTGACTTTAAACTAGGCAGTGTTTCCTTATTCTGTTAGGTTGACTGCCTCCTGGTCCATGTACACATTCCTCATGAGTACAATTAACTTCCTGTTATTCCCATTCTTTGCAATGTTTTCTATAATTTAGTATGTTCCACACAATCAAATCAAATCAATAAATCATAGACATTTTTCTGGTATTCTCTGGTTTTGGCTAATATCCATCTGACATCAGCAGTTATGCCCCTGTTTCTATGACCAGTTCTCAGTCCAGCTTGATTTTCTGTCAGTTTCCTGTTAACATACTAATGCAGTCATTTTTGAATGATCTTTAGCAAAATTTTACTTACATGTGATATTAATGATATTGTTCAATAATTTCCACATTTAGTTGGATTGCCTTTTTGGGAATAGGCACAAATATGGATCTCTTTCAGTCAGTTGGCCAGGTAGGTGTTTTCCAAATCTCTTGGTGTAAACATAGTTTAAGCCTGTTATTTGTTCATGAAGCAAAGAATATGTCTTGCAAACACACTACTCAGTTTAACTCAGTTGCTAGAGTGCTTTCTCTGCATGCTCTGAGTCTCTGAGTTCCATCCCCAGCATAACAAAAATGGGAGAAGTACCTGGAAACCCACTCCCATAACAATCCCGAAATGGTCAGCCATCAAAAACTCTATGGCCAGTGAAGAATTATTTCATTCTGTTGTAAACAGGATCACTATGAATCAAAACCAACTTGACAGAACCTAACAGCAAATCAAATGATGACAAAAATGACATTTGACCAACTTGTCAGAGTAGTTGAAATTAGCATAGAAAAGCATACAAAAAAATTCTGAATTTTATCTATAATGATATAAAACAGATGGAAATTCTGCAGACTATGAGATGAGGAGATAGTGGAGAAGGTTTAAAATATATATGACTATCCTATACAAAATCAAGTCTTGAAAATTAATTTATATGAAACAGAATAGAGAATGACTTGATCTTTTAAAAATTAAAAGTTTAGAATTTTCTAAATCTTCAACGCTCTCATTGTCTCATGAATTTTCATGAGAATTTTGTATCTCTCTTTTTTTATTATTTTATCCAATTCATCATCAGACCTTAGCCAGATGACTTTTGGGATGTCTTGGCTGGAGGTATTACTACTCCAATTTACTTTTTTTTTAAATCTGTGTTAGAATTAAATGCAAAGTCTTTATTGGTGTCTTTGTCTGTAGTCTCTTGGCCACTCCATCTAATCTATACAAGATAGTATGACCAAATTATTATTTTGTCATGATAATTTGTCATATGAATCTATCATCTTTTTCAACCATATCAAAATAGTTCATAATTTCTTTTTAGTTTTCCTTTACAATTATTCCCGTGTGATGTGCTGACATATGCTCTCTACTATAAACATGACTTGATTATTCTTTTCCTTGCATCATTCATGGAAACAATTAAATTAGCTATGGATTAATTGGTGCTTTTAGGTGATATTGGAAACTTATTGGCATTTTGTGATATCATTTCCTTATGAAAATGTTTTTAATTTCTATTTTTAAGTATAATGTTTCACAAAGTAGGCACTTTTGGTAAATGTTAGCTTACAATTTTTCAAATATTATATTATCACAAACATTAGCTGTTGATTTCTTATAATGCAAGTTAATTCACTAATTTATTTTTATTTGATTTGGTTTACTATTTCATGTCTAACTTTCTTTTTTAATCTTAATCATTTATAGACCCAGTTTTGTGTTTATTCATTTAATCTTGTAATACAAAGTAAATTTATGTTTTTAACCATGTACCACATTGACAACTTGAAATTCACTTGTGAACCACATAGATATATCTTCTGGACCTCCATAACAATTATATTTCAAGAGAAGTATATTGCCATAATACATTAGTTATCTATGGCTTCTTTCACACATGAATAAAACTAGTAACAGGCAAAGAAAATGTGGTACAGACACAGTGAAATACTATTCAACCATTGAACTGGAAATCATTAATCTAACTGAAATCATCCAGGCACAAAAATACACATAAAACATAATCTCATTTATATGAGGAATCTACGAACATTGGTTTCTTAGAAGTTGATTAGTAGTTACAAGAGGCTGGGGATTGGACTGGGAAGAGATGGGTAAAGACTGATCAATAACTACTACATTACAGTTATATAGGAGAAAGATGTTCTGGTGTGCTGTCTTATATGAGGGTGACTGTAGATATGAAAATGTACTGTACCTTTCCAAAAGCAGGAAGAAGGAATTCTAAAAGATTTTAACATAAAGGCATAATAAGTATTTGAAAGGATAATTATGTTTAACCAGATTTAAACATTATAAAATGTATTATTGTTAGGTGCCGTCGAGTCAGTATCTGACTCATAGCGACCCTGTGTACAACAGGTGAAACACTATTGTCAGTGCTTCTCTGCTGTTCATAGGGTTTTCAATGGCCCACTGATTTTTGGGAGTGGGTTGCTGGGTCTGTCTCCCAAGTCTACAGCACCTGGTGTTCCCAGGCAGTCTCCCATCCAAGTACTAACCAGGCCCGACCCTGCTTAGCTTCTGAAATCTGATGGGATTAGATGCTACGGAGCTAAGGCTGCAGGCATAAAATATATACATGTATCAAAATATCACAGTGTACCCTACTGATATGTATAAATTTTATGTTTTTATGTAACAATAAAAATAATTTAATTAAAAACTGCTCATTAAACAAAAATTCCAATTTATTTATTATCTTATGGATCTGTGAATCAGAGGTTCAGATACAGTATGATTTAGATGATTTCTTTTCTTAGGTCTTCACAAGACCAAAATGAGATTATTAGTTAGATTAAATTTTTATCTGGAAGCTCTGGTTAAAATTTCACCTTTGAGCTCATTCATGTTGTTTTTAGAATTCATCTACTTGGATTTTCATGACTAAAATTTCTATTATTTGCCATTTCATCTTTAAATCAACTAGACATTAAATCCTTTCAGTGTTTCAAATCTCTGGCTTTCTCTTCTGGTGCCAGCAAGAGAATGATCTCTGATTCTAAGTGTGTTTTTTACTGAGGACTGTGAGAAAGTATGACATGGATCCAGATTCAGGATATAATGTAGTAGTTATTGATCAATCTTTACCCATCTCTTCCCAGTCCAATCCCCAGCCTCTTGTAACTACTAATCAACTTCTAAGAAACCAATGTTCATGGATCAAAGATAATCTTTCTTGGGAAGTAGTATTATGCTGTGACATGAATGTCCACAATTAAAGATAATTGGGTGGGTGTAGAAAGAAGACTAATTATTTCTCTCTTGAAAACTGTGTGAAGTTCCTGACTCTGAAAAATTATTGGAAACTGAGCCTGGTCATAGAGAGTGGCACTAAGTAGGGAAAGAGCCAGATGTTGGAGTGGGAAGTAGAGAAATGGCATGATTACAAATTTAGTTTAAAAGATGCTGTTTTTGCTAAAATATTTGGAGCTGGTCATTAATGGAAGTGGAGAAACTAGATAAAATGTATGCCATGGAACAAGGGAGACCCTTGTAATAGACTGCTACTACTGAGAATATCAAAATGCTTAAGTAAATCTTCCACCCTGATTCTGAGGTGCTTGATTTTAATGAATGGACGAATGGAGTTCCTACTTACAAACATACAACACCTGCTTTTTGCAGGCAGAATAAATGTGGAAGATCATGAAATCCTTAGAATTGAAGTTTGAGGTTTTATTGCACTTACAAAGGATGATGTAAAATTGACAATTGGATACAATACTGTGGATTTGAGGGATGTGTCATAAGTGGAAAGATACATATTGGAATTATCAGAAGATATGTTGCATTGAAAAGCCATGATACTGCCTGAAAATATGTAAATACTCACATAACCTTCATTATCAAAATGGATAAAATTCAAGAAATCTTTTGAGATTCAAATAAGTGGCATAAAATATGTATATTAATATACAAGGAATAAAATTGTTATGACAGGTAAGCAATCACGTGCTTATGTATATGTTATAAGTGTGTAAAAAATAAAAAAAATAGATTTGGGAAATGATTCACCCAAATGCCAGGATAATTGAAATCTCAGAATGGTGGGAAGAGAATGAGGGTGGAATAAGTGTACAAATGGTTTTTAATTTTGCCTGTAAAGTTTTATTATAAAAAATCAAAATATAGAAAAATAATTAAATGGCTCATCAAAGATTAGACAAAATGAGAGTGTGTTTTGACAATTCTATCTAGAAGTTTGTCTTAAGCATAAATGGAAAAGGAGATATGGCCATAATTGAGGAAGTTTGTGCCTTTTGAGTCTTTTTTCTTTTCTTTTCTTTTTGGCTGTTGTCTGCTTTTTGCTTAATTTAGTAAGAAAAGTTGTGTGAAATTATTCATTTCAGTTTTTGTTAGAAGAGAGACAATTTTCGTCATGATTACTGAAGGCCGAATAAGAAAGATAGATATACATGTACTGGGAAAGTGGGTTGGTGGGTCTGACAAGTCTAGGCGTCCTTGCTGGGAGACAGGCAGCTGCTACCTTCCCGGTGCAGCAAATATTAGCTCAGTTCATTTCTGTTTGGCTTATAAAAGAACTTATATGAGACATAAATTATAGTAGATAATATAGATATAGTTTATTAAAAGTAAAGAATATAGACATTGATATTAAAGATAGTGCACCTTCGAGACATGAAGGTGGGCAGCAGTAAAAGTCTCCTGCTGGATAGAGCAGAAGTCATATGTGTCCTTTATTGTGAAATTTGGACCCTCATGGGGAGGAAGAAACATTCCAGGGCATCTGTGTCTGGAATGGGCTGATGGACTCCCTGATGCTTTTGATGGAATGGGTCCACAAGTAGATGTTTCAAAAGGTTAGGAGTCCAGGGGCCTATGATCTTGATAAAGGAGCAGGAGCCTCTGAACAATGTCCTTTTCATTTGCAGGGAGTAAGTCTCAGTTCTTATCATCCATCATGGATAAATTCAGGCAATATTTTAGTCCTCTGCTTCCTCCTGACAGGGAAGAACTGACCACTAGATCCACACATTTTCTCAGAGGGAGCTTACATTGATATTCATATCTCAGGTGGCTGGGAAGCATATGACTGGGAAGCAGGTGGCTACAGGGGCCTCTTAATTCCCTTTCTTCCTGCCTGGGACCCTGAGAAATAGATATAATTAAATTGGTACATTTGGTTTTGGCAAGAGATGAGTTCCTATTTTTTGACTTTTATTTTCCTTACATATGAGGCAAATTAAAAAACTGAGAGTAGCAATAGTGACCAACATTGGAATTTTGAGGGATTTGGATGTCTGAAAGACTAAGTTATGGAACATAGGAAAGTAGAGTTACTAGAAAAATATTTCAAAATTTCTCCATGGATTTTAGAGCTAGTTGTGATTGAAGATACCACTCATAATTGGTGACAAGTTATATTGTAGCAATTTGTATTTCCATAGTATGTCTCAGATGCTCCTCTACAGTTGCAAAGTGGATTGTTAGGTTGATGAGTTATATTTCTGGAAACATGATTACATTAGTAGAGGTCATTGTCTGAGAGAAGAAGAGGGAGACTCAGGTGATTTCTGGATCATTACTGTTTGCAGTTGTGCCACATTCTGAGCCTCCCCTGCTTACATGTAAGAACTGCATGGCATTATGACATTGCATGACTTGTGTTATTTCCAGAAGTGTGTTCTCATTCAACTACATGCATGTTAGTCTGTTCTCTGAAAACCTGGAAAGTTAATGTGGAGTTGTGAAGCCTTACTGCTAGGTTCTCTTCAATGAAGACTCTCCATTCTTTTCATAAGATAATGCTCCACCTCTCCAGGTAGGATTTATATAGTGGAAATCCAGGAGTTGGATAGATTTACATGCTTTCCAGTTTTGCCATTGAACAAAACCCTTGGTTTATTAAGTTAAAGTTGATCCTATTCTAGGACAGTATACCTGTGAAGATGGCTGTTCTAAACATGGATGAAGGTGAAGCAGCTCACCACTCATTGTCCATCTTCACATCAAATAAATTTTCTGCCACTTTGGACTGTTTCAGTAACATGGCACATGGTTTAAAATGAAGGATTATTGTGCTCTTGATCTTCATATGGTAGCCCTATGGTAAAGAGTATTTGAGATTCATCATAGTTGGTGAATCATTTCATGAGTGACATAATTGTTTTATGTAGAACTACCTCCTGCTAAAGCAACAAGTAAATATACTCCAGCTTTAAATCCTAGGTATTAGTCAATTTACACAGGCACAAAATCAATCAAACTAGTTTAGCCAAGAAAGGTATGTATGTATGGTCTCATAATGTAAGGAGAGTTCAGTAATCATGTTTTGTTCATGGCAAGACACAGTCAAATGACATTTCTTTACCATTTTTTCTTCTCTATACTTCTCACTTGTCTTGGTCAGCATGGGCTGCTACAACAAAATGCCACAGATGGCATGGTTGCAATGAAGGACAGACATTTGACAGACATTAATTTCTCAAAGTTCTTGAGATTGGAAAGTCTTTAATCAACATGCTAGTAAATTCAGTGTTTGGTGAGGACCCTCTTCCTGGTTTGCAAATGGCTGCCTTTAGTTGTATCCTCACGCCATATCTCTTCTTCTTTTTACAAAGGTACTAATACTATTCGGGGGCTCTGCTCTCATGCCCTTATCAAAATTTCTATACTTCTACGAGGCCCAACTTCAATTACCATCACATTGGGGAATAGGGCTTCAACATATGAATTTAGGAGAGGAGGCACAATATTCAGTCTATATTCAGACTATCACATCTCGTTTTGCTTTCTTCTCTGAGACATATACTATAAAAGAGCTTCCTTAATGTGACATGACACAACTGTCAATGTCCTGAGCAAAGGCTTTTATAGCTTTTAACAATCTTACAGATATCATGGGCTCGGGCTTGACTCAGCTGATAGAATGCTGCTCTGTGTGTTCTGAGGTCCTGGGTTCGATCTCCAGCCCCGCAAAAATGGGAGGACATGGCAATCCACTCCCAAAACAGTCCTGAAACAGTCAGCAATTGAAAACCCTATGAATAGCAGGGAAGCACTGACACAGTGCTGGGCATAACACAGTGTCAAGGGGCATTTTGGTCTGTTGTATATAGAGTTGCTATGAGTCTGACCTGACGCTAAAGCCCTTAACAATAACATAGACATTACACTGAGACATTCTTTGTAAATGTAATGTGGTGTAAATATAAAGTAAGGTTTATTGGAAGCAATTACAAATGGAAAGTGCACACTCCCCTGAGGCCTCATTATTGACAAAGAAATATGATTAGACAAAACACACCTGAGAATAAGACAGACTCCAGCAGGGCATTCACCTTCATATGATTCACTACATTTATTTGTATGGATAGGGACTCAGGAAACATCAGTTGAACATATTGTAAATGGGAACTTTCTGGCCAAGGTGAGCCTTTGGAACTGAGTGGCTGAAACTGAGCCTGCTTTTCTCTTGAGATAGCTAATGGAGGTTTGTTGAGAGCTATTTCTTGATAAACTTTCTTGATAAACTTTCAAACTTTTCATCTAGCAATTCATCTTACAATTCAAAAGTAAGAACTATCTCTCCATGCCAGGCATTTAGATATTATTTCTCAGAAGATTTAGCCCATCCTTCTATATTCTGCTTTGAGTTTCTGGGGCAGAGACTCTGCAGGTCATGAGTATGTCACCTGGTTTCCTTTTAAGCTCTGCCAATGTGGGCCCAAGAGGAAGATGGCAGGGCTGAAGATTATCTCTGGCCTGTTTGTTCCATGTGAAATTCTAGACTGCTTCCTATTCCTCTGGACATTACCCCGATATCCTAGCTGTAGCAGAACTTGCCCATAGCAACTGAGTCCATTTTATGGCTTCCCAACACTTCCATACCCATCCTCACAACACACCTCTCAGAAACACTGACACCACTTACCAAGTGCCTCCTCCTCAGAGGTCTTTGTCCAGACCCAAGGACAAACTCTCTAAACTCAATGATACCAGCATCAGTGAAGTACCTCCCTTTCAGTAGCCTGTTTCCACTCTTGAAGTGTCATCTCTAAGATTTGGTAATTCCAGCCTCTGCCCTTTATTCCTTTGGCCCTACTGTTGATCACCATGTTTCTATGGTTGCTACCTCCAGGATACCTTAGTGTTCTCTCCTTATGCTTTCAATTAGTTAACAATATTTTTACTGCTGTGACAATAGGGATGCATTGAGTGTTAGAATTATTTTTTGTTGTTGTTGGAGGACTGGGGACACATTTAGTCCACAATAATGAGTTTCTTTGTGAAAACATGGCTAGTTCTGCTCCATTTTAGTAAATCTGCCCTCAAGTGTTTGAAGATGTTATTAGAAATTGTGGAGATACATCTCTGCAATCAAGTTTTGTTACTTAGTTATAAGGAAAAGTTCTACTCTACCTCTGCTCACCCAATGACTATTTTCTTGTAGAGAATACTTTGATTTTACTAGACTATCTTATCGTGGGCTGGGGTTTGTCTCAGTTGGTAGAGTGTTTCTCCTCACTTTCTGAGGATCTGAGTTCAATCCCCAGCACCATAAAAATAGGAGAAGGATGTGTTCTCCCCTTGGATTCCACACTTCTCACCTGAAATCCTGTGAATGGAAGCATGCATCCTTTTCCCTCATTGTGAAAGTGCAATAAGGAAAGGTAGGTAGCCACGTAATTAGAATCCAGGCTTGACCTTTTATACAGGAGCAAATATTAGCAGGAGTACTGGCTCCTGTATGTCTTTGGGGAGCATTAGCTTGTGTTATTTATCCCTTTGCTCTGGAGAAAGCCAGTAGGAAAAAAGAGCATTGCAAATTTACCAATTTAGTCTACAAGAAAAGGTAGAGACCAAGTATAAGCTTTACAAATACAAGCTCCCCTGTACATTTTATCAACAGAATTCTACTTTTGGGCAGCCCCTAGAAATATTCCTTAATTTACCATCTATGAGAGTTTGGGGGACCTAGTCAATGTGGTATTTCTGAATGTCTTTAACTGGGTCATAGCTTCATGTTGTTGTTGTTAGGTGCTGTAGAGTCAGTATCCAACTCATACCGACCCTACGTCCAACAGACAAAACACTATTGTCAGTGCTTCTCCGCTATTCATAAGATTTTAAATGGCTGATTGATTTTTGGGAGTGAGTTTCTGGGTCCTTCTTCCAGGCCTACAGCACCTGGTGTTCCCAGGCAAGTATTAGCCAGGTCTGACCCTGCTTAGGTTCTGTGAGCTGAAGGGATCAGATGCCACAGTGATATGGCTGCAGGCTAGATATCTTTATGTAGGAGAATTAAATATCCAAATAGTTCCAGTGACCCTCCTCTGACTCTTTTAACCAAAACATGTGTCAATTATGTCGGTAAAGTATTGAGAAAATTTTGAAAAATCAAGTTTGAGAGTATTTTTCCTTGTTTGGTTAATAGATCATGGGGTGCTCATTTGAAAATTACTAGATTATTTCCTCTAAGCAATTAAATCAGGACATGAAAATAGCAAATTATGAAAAATTCAGGAATACAAGTATATGGTACAAATGAATTAAAATATTTTTAGATTTTATTAAACAGAAGAGAATTGTGTATGTCTTAATTCGGTACTAGAAGAGCATTTGGAGCCATTATTCTTACATATCTGTTCATAGCATAGTATAATTGATAATTTGAATTGTTGTTGTTGTTGTTGTTGTTGTTGTTGTTGTTAGGTGCTTTCGAGTTGGTAACTGACTCATAGCGACCCTCATAGGATTTTCAATGGCTGACTGTTTCGGGATTGCCTTGGGAGTGGATTGCCAGGTCCTTCTCCCATTTTGCGGTGCTGGGAATTGAACTTGGGACCTCAGAGACTGCAGAGCAGCGCTCTACCAACTGAGCTAAATCCCAGCCCATAATTTGAATACCACACCAAAAGAGCCAGAACATCTTTACAAACATTAAAACAGGAAAAATGTAATGGAAAATGCATAGTTTTAAGAACTGAAATTCTAGACTCATTATTTGTTTTGTCATCTTGGGTAAATACCCTAGATTTCTGGAAGACACAATTTATTGTTCTAGAGCAAATGAAATAAAGTATTTAAAAGTGATTTGTGATTATAAAACAGAATACAGGGGAGAGATTCACATAGTGTTTTAGGTTCTCTTTTGTAGTCCATGCTCTTCCAAGAGACTTCTCAGAATATAGGAGGAGGCATTGATTAGGAGGTATGCAAATGGTAGGAAATGATTTATGTTAAAATACAGCATACAATGTTGTAATAAAAAATGTGGACTTTACATTTTCATAATAGGGTACGAGCTTTTGCAATATGAGCATCATGTATTTAGTACATATTGTTATATTCTAATTCTAATCTTAGGAAAACATACATTTATGGAGTAAAATTTATTTAGTTAGCTAATATGGGCTGAGGCTGGGTTTTGGCTCAGTGGGTAGAGCACTGCGCTGCAGTCTCTGAGGTCCTGAGTTCAATTCCCAGCACTGCAAAAATGGGAGAAGGGCCTGGCAATCCACTCCCAAGACAATCCTGAAATAGTCAGCCATTGAAAACACTATGAGGGTCCCTATGAGTCGGATACCGACTAGACGGCACCTAACAACAACAAATATGGGCTGGGGTTGCTGTTTTGCTCAGTTGGTAGAGTGCTTGCTCTGCATACTCTGAGGAACTAGGTTCAATTAGCAGCACTGCAAAAGTAGAAGGACCTGGCAGCCCACTCCCAAAACAATTATGAAGCAATCAGTCACTGAAAACCCTATGAATAGCAGAGAAACACTGACATAGTGCTTGGCATGGCACAATGTCAGGGAGTGTTTGGTTCTATTGTACAGAGTTGCTATGAGTTGGATCCCACTCAACAGTATCTAACAACAACAACAACAACAACAACCACAATAATATGGACTAATCAAAATATATTCTACACAAATGATAGTTTTCTACAAGTAAACATTTGACTTCAAGGATAGGTAAATGTTGGATATTCACTTGATCACAATTCAGTGGACATATTACTTTATCCATTGTAAATGACACTGTTTATAATCCTATAGCATTAGAAATCAGAACATTTACCCTTGGCTAGCTGAAACTGTAAGAAGGAGTACTATATTTAGCAGAATTCCAGGTGTGTGCTGCTTCTTGTAAGAAGAGATATGACAAGCAGACAAGGACTATTACTCAGACGGCCATGTTGACAAGGAGGGCCACTTGTCTAGAACTTGGGTTTTAGCTAAGTTTCCTGGGAAATGGATGCTGGAACAAGCAATGCTGTGAGGTAAAGTGAATACAAGAAAGAACATTGTAGGGAAAGACTATATAAAAAGAGAAAAATGAAGATTTTAGCAGTTTCTATGAGAGTTTATTTTAGTGAGAGTGATGTCTAAAAAGAATTTTTAGTGAGGGTATTTTCAGTGAGAAATACTCATCACTTTTATAAGAAATCTACTCTAAAGATATATACTGTACTGCAGTTCCTAAAGGCTTTTGGATTTAGATTTAGGGAAATTGTTATTTGTTTTACAAGTAGTACAGAGTTCAAATTGGCCCCAAGCTGACTCACACTATATACAGGATCAAAAAAGAAAAATACTCATATTTTATGATATAACTGCTTAACTGCGTAATAATATAAATCTTTTCTGTAGTCAACATTATTGAAAGGAATTTTATTAATGGTACTTGTGCACTCTCCCTGGGCACTAAATATTGAGTTCTACATCCAAGTTAATATTTATGTGTATAAATTTTACTTAGTTTATTTATTATTATGTCTCCCTTCAAATTTTGTTGTATAGTTAAAATATTTTATTTAATATTTTAATCTGATTTTTAAAATTTTAACTTGTATAGCAGTTTTAAATTTCAGTAACAGTTTTTGAGGTTTTTATAATTATTTTCTATAGAAATTTATATGTTTCACATAGTTAAATATATTTTCATAAATTGCTTTGCATCATGGTTAAAATTTTCAATGAAAATGCTAGTGGTTTCACATCATTCTTAAGTTATGTTGGTCATATATATATGTATATACATGTATATATATATTTATTATTTTATTTTATTTTTTGCCCACATGTCTGTCAGCTTGTTGTGCTATGGGGGCTTGTGTGTTTCTGTGATGCTGAAAGCTATTTCACTGGTATCTCAGATACCAGCAGGACCACTAATGGTGAACAAATTTTGCCTCAGGTTCTAGACTAAGACAGACTAGACAGACGTACCTGGCAGCATACTCCTGAAACAATTAGCCATTGAAATCCTTATGAATAGCAGAGAAGCACTGTCAAATATAGTTCTGGAAAATGATATCCTAGTCTGGAAGGTATTCAAAAACTGGGAAGAGTTGCTTTCTCAAAATAGAGTTGACCTTAATGAGCGGAATGGAGTAAAGCCACAGGGACTTCCTTTTCTGATGTGACACAAGTCAGAAGGAGAAGAAACATAGTGGTTGCAACATTGGGCTCAAACATAACAAGATCATGTGCGTGGCACAGTGTTGGTTAGCATTTCATTCTGTTGTACATAAGGTCACTATGGGTCGTATCCAATTTGATGGTACCCAACACAACACAAAAATATTTTTAGAAGACCATTATTCTTTTTGATGTATTTAAAAAATAAATTCCAGTAAACTTGAAATAATTAATGGTAATCTTTGCCAAAAAAGACAAAAATCCTTAATGAATTAAGGTGCTATTTATTTATTTATTTATTTATTTATTTATTTATTTGTGGTTGCTTTCAGTAGGTGGGATTAAACCCAAGGATTCTTGCATGTTACATAAGTGCTTTACCACTGAGCTGCTCTTTAGCCCTTTTTTATCTTAAGACAAGTCTTGCTAAGTTGTGCAGGCTGCCTCTGTCCTCAAACTCAGGATCTTTTTGCCTCAGCTTTCTGAGTTGATAGAATTACAGGCATGTTTTATGGTGCCTGTTTAATTTGAATTATAATTAAAATATAATTTTCACAAGACAAAATTTCTTGATTCCAAAAAGAAATGATCCATTCATCATTAACTAAAACCATACTGTCAGCCAGGCATGGTAGTATATACTTGTAACCCCAAGAACTTGGAGGATCGTGAGTTTGAGGCTAGAGGTAGGCTGTGTAAACTATTGAGACTCTGACTCAAAATAAATTTTAGACTGGAGGTGCTGCCCAGTGGTAAAGCTCTTGTAAAGTATATGGGAGGGCCTGGATTCAATGCTCTTAATACCAAAACAATCAAACAAACAAAAAACTTGCATCAAAGATAACAAGAAATCTCATTTGATTTAATTAATTTTGCAAATATTATTTGCCTTTTCTTTTCCATTTCCACATATTTGTACATGTTAGCTTCTCTGATTGGACTTTTTCTAAGCTGTAACGGCCTGTTACCTCTTTTAATCATGCTTCAAAAAGTAGTTTAAATGCAACCTCCCACATGAATTCTTTTTGAATTTCAGTTGGCAGTGATTGCTACTGTCTTCCTTATAGAATGCAATATTTTCAGTCATATTCAACAGTTTGAAAGTATTTATGTTTCTCTAGTGGTTTGTATACAAAGCTTTGCATGTAAATATGAATTATGTTCAAAAATAAACCATATGAACAGCTAAAAATGAAATTTCACCAAAGTATCAAAGCCAGAATAATTAATTTCCATGAGAATTGGATGTGTTTTTTATTTAATAGACCTTGGCCCTTTGTAATAGATCCTGTTTTCTATTATTACTATTGCTCAGGAACCCTGAACCAAGTTTATGCCTTATATCATAAAGGGATAAACCATCTTATAACCTTCTTTTTGTAGGAATCTATTGGTTTTATTGTTGTTTTCATCTTTTTTTTCTATTCTGTCTCTGTTCATCCTGATTTCCTTCTTTTATATTCTTTAAAAAATTCTGATATCCTCGAAACTTCTCTGTAAACCACATCAAAATATGTTTATATCAAAGAGAACCACAAGCAAACAGAGAATAAACTACGTGAAGATAATTATCTTTACCTGGAGAATTAATTCCAAAGTGGGGTGTGCACAAGAAAGTATACATATTTCAGCTACTATGTTTCTTACTTTCAAAGTAAGCAAAAACTAAATTTAGAAATATATTATTTATAAATTGAAGTATGTGAATGTAATTTTACAATAAATATATCCGTATATTGTGCATGTGTGTAACCATATACTGTGTATGTGTGTGCATGTGTGTGTCCCTCCCTAGACACTGAAGAGCCTAATCTACCAGTTACTAGATGTGTAACCAACTGACAGCTGAAGCCTCTTAGACCTCTCCTGAAGTTGCCTTTAGCTAAAGAAAGTTGCCTTGCCTGAGACCATGTCCCCTTTTGGAGAGTAGCCTGCATTTAATAGCCAGTTGATATTTGAGCTGTGATTACCTGGTTTCCTTGCTTCACCTGCTTCAACTCTGATGCCCTATCTCAGACTTCCCTGTGAAGTCAGGGCACTCATGTTCGTCTCATCCCCTACCTTTTTCTGTGGATTAGACCTACTTTTTCACTTCTATGTAGATAAATTCCCAAATCATTACCAATAAACATTCTGTAATAATGGTCATCTCCATCCCTGAGTCTTCTCAAGGAGTTCAACCTCTACATAGTTATATTGGTAGATAGATAAAGAACAAATAGATAGATCCATCCATCCATATATACATACACACAGTGACTGGCAGGCCTGCTACCTGTCTAATGTACAAAGTAACTAATATTGAAAACAGGAACAAGTCTCTGTTACACTTGGAGTTACTCTGTGGTTGATAAATAATTTTCATTCAGTCTATACAGGATTTAATTTACTGGTGGGGAGGCAACAATTGTAGCCTCTTGAGCCAGCTGCTTGGGTGGCTGGCGAGAATCTGAGCTCCTCCACTTGCTGTATGAATTTGGGGAGTTACTTGTCCTTTCTGGACCTCAGTTTGTTTATTTGTAATACAAGCACAATAAAAGTAACTATGCCATGTGGTTGTTGGAACTATGAAATGAGTTAATTTAAAATGATTGAGAAGAGTCTAGGAAATATAAGTGTTAGCTATTGCCATAACAAAAGTAAAAAAGGACTGAATCACCCAATTTTGCACATTTGACACTTTTGTTTCTTTTTTATTCTTATTTAACTGCTTGTTCTACATGGCCTATATAGATAACACTCTCCTGAAAGATGACTCAGAGCATGATGCAAATAATGGGAATGAAAATGTAGATGTGAATTGTTTCCCTGCTTTTAGTATGCTAAGGGTAAAAAAGTCTTTATAAACTAAGAGATATGGAAATAGTAACCCATGTTATTTTGCTTATCAGGTTACAGTTATATTAAGACAGATGTTTTGGTTAATCCCAGTCGAAATTATAGGAAACTACTATGACATCTTTATGGGTTTATTGGGCTGGGATTTAGCTCAGTTGGCAGAGCACTGCGCTGCAGTCTCTGAGGACCAGAGTTCAATTCCCAGCACCACAAAAATGGGAGAAGGGTCTGGTAATCCACTCCCAAGGCAATCCTGAAACAGTCAGCCATTGAAAACCCTATGAGGGTCTCTATGAGTTGGTTACGGACTGGACGGCACCTAACAACAACAACAATAAGTATGACATCTTTAGAACATATCTGTAAATTTTTGTACTTCCCATAGAAAAGAGAAGTCAATATCTCCTCCCCATGAGAATGTGTCAGCTTTGGGGACAGACATGATAAACAGAATATGTGGAAAGTGACACTGAAGGAGTTTGCATGTTATCAAAGTCCATTTCAATTTTCCAGGTAGTCCTTTGCCCACTGTCTTGGGAACCTTCATCCACTATGGACTAAATCCAGTGTCCTTGAGTCCACCTGTGTAAAGAGGAAGTGCAGCTGTTGTGGGGCCTGTCTGTGGAAACCTTTATAGACAGGTGCCAGGCACTCATATGAATGTAGTGGGTGGGAGTGAGGCCAGGATTGTAGGTGGTAAAAGAATTTACTGAAGCAAAATAGAGTAGAAAAGAAAAGAAGTTTATTAGTACACAGCAAAAGGGCAGTAGGTAGAAGCATGTTTATTGTTCTGTGCCTGGGTAATCAGCTGCTGGTGTTTATATGAGGTCTCTCTGTGCAGCCTGGAGCTGGCTTGACCTTGTCTGGAAATGATTTGCTTTAGAAACAGTTTGAAGGTTTAGTCTAATTTACTTTGTTTTGGAGAGTTTAATCTCAGCTGCCTCATCCTTGTAGCTTGTTGTTTTAATGATAAAACTAACTCTCACTGCCTACCTCTATCATGTCACATCACCCTTGATAGCACCTCTTAGAAATAGCTTTCCCCTCACAGTGAAGAGACTTTAGAATGACCCTATGAAAGAACTTGAGCAAGAACTGTTGAGCCACTTATCCCCTGTTATTATTGTTAGGTGCCATCGAGTCTGGTACAGCACATAGCAACCCTCACAGGGCCTTCAATGGCTGATTGTTTTGGGATTGCTTCAGGAGTGGATTGTCATGCTCTTCTCCCATTTTTGAGGTGCTGGGAATCAAACTTGGGTCCTCAGAGATTACAGAGCAGTATTTGACCAACTGAGCTAAACTCAAGCCCATTATTCCCTAGTCCTGAGCAAAATAATTGATGATCCATATTGTAAGCTACTTTTTTTGCAGTGATTTGTTAATGCAGGTGAGGTAGCAGCAATGCATATTCCTCATTTTCTAGATCCTAAATTAACCAATTTAAATTTTATATAATTGAATGAGTACAAGAATCAATACTCAAAGAATTAGACATTCATCAAAAAATTTTCAGTTTTTACATTTTTCAAGAGTTTGTAATTACTATGAAATTCTGTTAAGCAATAACTAAACATCACCTTTGTTTTCTCTGCCTCTACCACAAAGGATATCTCTCACATTTATTTCAGAAGTCTGAATAAGAGCCAGGCACCATGGTGCATGTGTGTCCCAGTGACTCAGAACACTGAGGCAGGAGGCTCACAACTTAGAGGTCAGAAACAGCATGCACAATGTAGCAAGACATGTTCTCAAAATCTCAAAATTAACCATTAAAAGGAGCTGGAGTTGCAGCTCAATGGTAGACGATTTGCCTAGCATGCACAAGTCCCTGAGTTCAACTGCCAGTACTGGAAAAAAAATCTGAATAAAAGAGCAACTCCATTACCTAACACACACACACTCACACTTACACACACACACACACACACACACACACACACACACACACAGTTCACACTGCACCCTGACTTGGGAAAATAAGAGAGTGTTTCTGTTATTAGGAAGCATGGGTGCAACCTGATCAATTCTTCATAGAGGTAAGATGTCCTCACTATCTTCACTTAAAACTGATAAAGAAATGTCAGTAAATCATAGCAGTTTTTCCTTTAATTAAGGGTCCTGGGAAACACCTCCTGGTCTCTACCAGAATCATCATAAGTAAATGAGGATGCATATTTCAGGACAGAGAATAAGTGATGTGAGAGTTTCCTCACACTATATGTGCTTTCATGTTCCTCACTGCAGTGAAATGGGGAAATTTTCTTTTTAAAATATCTTAAAGTATTGCGATTCCAATGAAACAAGGGCATTCTGGCAGCTTATAAGGCTTGTTCTTTCTCTAATGGAAAAAAGATGGACACATGGCTATTGTCTAAGGGCATTGGTCGGCAAACCTAGGATTTACTGGTGGGTGGTCTTGGCTCAATAAGAGTTTGCATTTTCTGATGGAAATACATATGGGTTCCTGAATGCTAGGATAAAGTAAGTGAATGTTATATTAAACTGTAAAACTTATTTTTGGTTTTATTGTAGGTAAGCGATCTTTATAATTGAATTCGAAAGCACCATTCTGAAGGCATTTGAAAGCAGCCACCAATACTCTGAAATCTCTACTGGGACTTGCTTTGTCACCTGTGAAAAAAACAATTCTGATGAAGTAGCACTGAGATTAGTTTTTCTGGCGTCTTCTGAGTTGTGGCTGTTCAGGCTTCACTAGAACCTTCTTCATCTTTTGGCACTCAAGTTTTGCACATCACACCTGTGACCACAAACTGAAACTGAACCAATGGAATTGACATGCTCTGATTGGAAACACTAATGTTGGCAGTTGAGAGGAAGGATTCTCAGAGGAGGACCAAGTTAATATGACAACCTCACTGAAGCGAATCCCAATGAAAGGAAAGAGACTCTAACATGTGCAAGCTGTTTTTCATTATTATGCAGAATGTCTAGAATAAGAGACTATAATAACCATGTTTTCAGAACATATTTTTTTTCCTTTAGCATTCCTGTAGGTCTCTCTCTGTTTCTGATCCACCACGCTTTGAAGTTATCGACCACATGCTCTGCTACCATACCTGCTCTGCTGCCATAATGGACTGATTCTCTGTCAGCTCCCAATAAACCTCTACCCCGAAAATTTGTTTGGGTTGTTTTTTCTGGTTGTAGTGATGATAGCTGACTACTGCAAATATTTGGGGTAAAGAAGGCTCAAGGCTTCTTTGGGATGTAGGTTTCATATTAATTAGAGACAAAAGCTGTATAAGCATTTGTGTGTTAGCGAAAATATAATAATTTTCCCTTCCCCTGTCATTATTGGGTATGTAACTTTTCTTTTTCTTCAAGGATAGTCTGACTCAGGAAGAAATATGGAGAATAGTTTGGTTTCCTCTACATGTAAATTTGTGGACTCTCATTTGGAGCCAGACAAGGACCATCTCATGTTTCTATACTAAGAAGAAAGTAGTCATCAATACTAACTTAGAGCAATACAATGAAAAAGAGAGAGAGATAGATGAAGACCTATTCCACTTAAATAAAAATTCTGAAAATAGGGCCTGGTTCTTGAACTCTAATTCTTTTCACTTTGATTTTATAAAGCTGAGAAGGTGCACCATACAGCATGATCTTTATATTCATAGATAGGTTCCTTTGTTTTTATAGCATCTACAAACCTTCTCTGAAGGCATTGTGGTAAAATATTTCTTATATTCGCCACAGATTCTTCATCCACACTAACATCATTGAGTGATTTATTCTTGGGTCATAACCAAAACAGGAAAACGTTATTATCAAAAATATAGTTACACTCAAAAGATTTTGACTTTTCTGAATAAAGAAATAATACATAGTGCTTGACATTGCACCTATAATTTTACACTTCAGTGATTTTAATATAATGAATAATAGATATGTAATTTCAACTTTCAACTCTAGCAAGAGATGGGTTTGCCTCTGCCACTTGAAATTTAGATTCATGTCTATTAGCTCATATAAGGGAGTTCCAATAGAGCAGTATGCCATTCATCAAAGTGTTGAAATTTGTATGTGATTACTTTGTTTCTTTTTTTTATTTGAACTATTTATTTCTTGGTCAGTGACAAGTTGTTATATACAGTTCCAAAGACATTCTGATTATAGATTGATTGAGAAACAGTTTATTTCAACACTAAAAATCAAGTATCTTTATTATTCTTTACCCGATTTAATAGTTATTATCCATATTATGTGAGAGAAGGACATGGCAATACACTCCCAATGCAATCCTGAAATAATCAGCCGTTGAAAATCCTATAAGGGTTGTTATGAGTCCTACAGCACTCACAGCACCTAACAACAACAGCATCCCTACTATGGTGCAGGAGACAAATGTTGAGTACACCATGGACTGCCAAAGAACCAACAGATCCATCTGAGAACAAGTACAACCAGAGTGCTCCTTGGAAGCAAGGACAGCTAGACTATGTCTTACATATTTTGGGCATGTTGTCAGGAGGGACCCATCCCTGGAAAAAGGCATCATGTTTTGGAGAGTGGTGGGTCAATGAAAGTAAGGAAGATCCTGAGGTAGATGGAGCAACACAGTGGTTGCAACAATGGGCTAAAAAATAATAAAGGATCACATGCATGACACAGTGTCAAGGAGTATTTCCTTCTGCTGTCAGAACAGACTTGATGTTATCCAACAATAATAGCAATAATCCCAATAAGCAGTAGTTCTCAAAATGTGGTTCCCAAAACAGTAGCATTAGCACTGTTTAATAATATTTCAGAATGAAAATTCTCAGGCCTTACACAAAACTACTGATTCAGTAACTCCAGAGGTAGGTCCCAGTAATCTAATATTAACGAGCTCTCCAGATGTTGTGTGGTCAAGATTGGGAGCCATTGGTTATACAAATTAAGTAAGTAGGATTTTAAAAAGTCATGGTCCAATATTTAGAGCAATAAAGCAGTAATAGGAGATATCAAGTAAATAAACCACCATTACATGCACCACAATAAACAACTTTATACAATTTGATTGCATATAATAGTTTCTAAATTTGTAACCCATTGAAATTATCAAATTGCTTTCAGAGATATCACCATGCTGGTTTCCCATAATAATTCTCAGAGCTTGATACCACAAAGAAATGTTGCTCTGAATGTACACATATGAACACCCAATATTTTTGTTGAAAGTCTCCTAATTGCAGATGGTATTTGAACTAAACTCCTTTCTTTCAGGTACTTTGTAACACACTATGTTGATGTTGTTAGGTGCCGTTGAGTTGGTATCCGACTCATAGCGACCCTCATAGGGTTTTCAATGGCTGACCGATTCGGGATTGCTTTGGAAGTGGGTTGCCAGGCCCTTCACCAATTTTTGTGGTGCTAGGAGTTGAACTCGGGACCTCAGAGACTGCAGTGCAGCGCTCTACCAACTGAGCTAAATCCCATCCCTAACACACTGTTATATAAAAAAAGAACATTTAAGAAGATATTGATTAAAAATGTGGCATGATTTTATCATTCTGTATCAATGATTGGTCTTACTTTGCTTATTATTCTTCATATTCAGTGACATATTAGACTGTACCATAAGAAACAATGTACTTGTCAAAATTTTCAAAAACTGCATTGTGTAAATTTATTGAGAAAATTAAACTCCTATACCTAGTACATTAAAGTTCACTTATTGTGTCAAATATTGTAAGTTGAAATATTGTAAAACTTATAGTAAAACACATTTAAAAGAAGCTTTAGTCTAGCTTCCTTTCTCAGAATAAAATTCTAGTCAAGTCAGTATTTTATCCACTCTTGCGGCATTGTCAAATGCCTACTGTGTGAAACATTCTAAGTGTAGGCACTACAGAAGTAAACGTATCGTAATTCTCATACTTGGAGAGCTTTCTTTATCTAGACATGAAACTCATTAAGAGCTAAGCCACCTTGGCCTGAAGTACAGCAACAGTCTCTATAACTGTTTCCCTCATGTGTTTTGTGCCCTGTTATAAGAGAAAAAGAATCTTTTCAATCAAAAAAGAAATCATATCATTATTCTGCCCAAAATGCTTTAAAAGCTCTCCATTTTATTTGATGAAACATAAAATCATAAGCATTTTCCATACAATAGAAGACTCCACATTACCTGACCCCCTGTGTACTTTTCTGCCAAACACTACTTTAACTATCTGCTTATTGTTCCTTCAAAATGCTAAGTACATGCTCAATTCATGTCCTTTGAACCTGTTAGTCATTTGACTTAGAGCACCTTTGCCCTGAAAATCTGCATAGCTTATTATTTCATTCCACTCTCTTCTCTACTTAAATGGCACCTCTTTAGAAAGGCCTTCCCTGACTAACAGTTCTACGTGCCACACACACTCCTTATCCACGCTCAAATTGCCTCAAATTGTTACATTTCTTGTTCAATACCTGATATTACGTCATGTATTATGTACCAACTTATGCTGCGGTTAATATATTATAAATAGTGTATTAATTATAGACATTAATTCTTTGTTTATAGTCTTATAATCATTCTCTTCTACTAGTATTCCACATCACGAAGTTTTGTATTTTTGTCATATTGTTTATAAGTGTGTCTTTAGCATTTAGAATTAAATGTTACAAATGTACAAAAACTATGCATTAAAACTATGCATTTTATTGATCTTGGCCATTCTTGCTGGAGTAAGGTGGAATTCTCAGAGTTGTTTTGATTTGCACTTCCATAATGGCTAGGGATATTGAGCATTTTTTCATGTGTTTTCTGGCCTTATGAGCGTCTTCATTTAAGAACTGTCTGTTCAGTTCTCTTGCCCACTTGTGTATTGGGTTATTTGTTTCCTGGGGAATTGCTTTCTTGAGTTCTTTATAAATTCTGGAAATTAGTACTCTGTCTGATGTATAGGATGTGAAGATTTTTTTCCATTCAGTGGGGACTTCTTTCACTCTGTTGATTATTTCCTTCGCTGTATAGAATCTTTTTAATTTCATGTAGTCCCATTTATCTATTCTTGTGATTTCTTGAGCAATTAGAGTCTTATTAAGGAAATGCTTTCCTATGCCTATATGTCGGAGCATATTGGGTATCTTTTCTTCTAGTAATTTTAAAGTTTCTGGTTTTATGTTGAGGTCTTTTATCCATTTTGAGTTAACTCTTGTGCATATTAAGAAGTGCAAGTCTGTTTTCATTTTCCTGCAAATGGATATCCAAGTTTCCCAGCACCATTTATTGAAAAGGCTACCCTTCCTCCAATTTATCTGCTTTGCTCCTTGGTCAAAAATCAGGTGTCTATAGATGCATTGATGTATCTCAGGATCTTCTGTTCCACTGGTCTTCAGGCCTATTTTTGTGTCAGTACAAATCTGTTTCTGCTACTACAGCCTTGTTGTTGTTAGGTGCCATCGAGTTGGTGACTAACTCATAGTGACCCGACCTACACAGGTGAAACACTATTGTCAGTGGTTCTCTACAATTCATAGGGTTTTTTTTATGGTGGATTGTTTTGGGGAGTGGGTTGCTGGGTCTTTCTCACTGTAGTATAGATTAATGTCAGGGATTTTGATCCCACCTGCACTAGTTTCACAGCTTAAAAGTGTTTTGGCTATATGTGGTCTTTTGTGGTTCCATATGAATTTTTGGATCATTTTTTCTATTTCTGTAAAGTCCATCATTGAATTTTAATGGGGACTGCATGAAATCTATAGATTGCTTTTGGTAGGATAGCCATTGTTACAAATGCTGGCGAGGTTGCGGATAAAAGGTAACTGTCTTAAAACTGTTGGTGAAGTTGTAAATTGGTTCAACCATTTTGGAAATCAATATGAAGATGCCTCAAAAAAGTAAAAACAGATCTACCATATGACCTAGTTATATCACTATTGGGGATATCCCAAAGGGAGATGAGTCATCACACCACAGAGACACCTGCATCTCCATGTTCAATGTAACACTTTTCACAATAGCAAGGATATGGAATCAACCAAAGTGCCCATCAGCAGAAGAATGGATAAAAAATTATGGTACATATACAAAATGGAATACTACTCAGCAATTAAAAAAATGAAATAATGTCATTTGCAGCAAAATGGATGGAATTGTAGAAAATCATCTTAAGTGAACTAACATAAGCCAAAAAGAGAAATACCATATGTTCTCACTCATATGTGGGAGCTGAATCAAACTTACAAGAAGGAAAATGTCCTATACATAAATTAGAACACAATAAAAAGCTCACTTAAACTTAGTGTAGAATGGATAATTTAAGGAATGGAAACAAGGAGGGAGGGATCTAGCAAAAGGAAGTGATGATGGGAGAAGATGGGATGGGGAGGAGGGCCAATGAGGAGGGAGGAAGAGGAGAGAGGTCCACCTCAATGTAAACAGCACAACTTTATTAGTATGGGAAATAATAATAATAATAATAATAATAATAATAATACCAATGATGCTAAAGGATGGCAATAATGCAAGCAGACCAGATCTCTCATGTAATCCTGCTGAGAATGTAAAAAGATACATCACTATAGAAAAAGGTTTGGACTTAAATCAAAATCTGGATGCACATATATAGATAAATATTCCCACCAAAACACATATGAGTAGAAAGGAAATCTTTGGTGGGGGGTGGGGATGGGGAAGGAGGGTCATGAGAATGTAAGGGGAAACTTATGTGAGTAATGTACAATTAAATGGATATATGGAAATATCACAATGAAATACATGTCAGAATGAAATCCATTAAGTTTTACATTAAAAATTTCCTATAAAAATAATCAAGTTGTTTTATAATAGAACATCTTCACTAATTTTAAAATATAGCACATAGCACATTCATGCCCTAAATAACATTATTACAGTCCATATGCAAAATTGGTTGATAGATGTCAATGAGAAAATAAAGGTACCATGATACATATGAAGATAGTGGAAGAACTCCACTATTCATTTCCTAGAACAGATGGGCATTTATCTAGTAAATAGATGTAATAACATTTCTGGGAGGTAAAAATAGAGCAAATCATGTAGAACTATTAGACTTTGAGGGAACTGATTAACCTATCAAGAGACATCCTCTTCATACCCATATATATTTATATTCACATATTGCCTTATAAGAAAAAAAATAATACTTCATGTTAAATTAACAGAGAGTTTTCCATCTTTTAGACAAAATCTGTAGCAAGATATGTACATATTTGTGATTTCTTCTACAGAATGAGTTCATTGAAGCATAATTCTTTTCTTATTCTTCATTATATCCCCCCAAAATATAGAATAGAATATCTTTTAGGTAAAAAGTGTTTCATAAGTAAATAAAAGAATAGCATGTGTCTACACTTTTATTTCCACGTAACTTAGAGCTCTTTTTCTCTTTGCTATTTGAGGTCAGCTACTTGTTATTCTTCCTTAGTGGTGAGACATTTTCCACTCCAATTTAGTGTTGCACCTTACCTTTTGTGGCTGTCTGTTGGCAATATTTTCACTAATCATTAATCATTTTCCTCTTTTCTAGTTATATATTTGTGGTGTGTAACCTGTAAGATTCTGTATAAGAAAACTGCCCATCATAAGTGAGATAAGAATCTCCTGGAGCAATTGCACTAGTGAATGATGACCTTTATAAAATGGTGAGTGGTTAGAAAAGTGGTGAAAAATCTTAACTAGGGTGTTACAAGAGATGCTGATATCTTGAAAAACAAATAAGGCAATGGTTTCTAATATTTATTGCCCACAAATTGATAAAAATAAATTGAGCTGATTTTTAAGACACAATGTGCTATTTTCAATGTATCTTATTTGGGTATGGATAAAGATGGGAAATAAATTAAGGTAATTATTTTTGGAAATATTCTTTACATTGGAAATATCAATGAACAACATCATTATAATTTATGGTACATAATCAGACTACATAAATAACTGCTGGTTTCTTTCAAAGGGGAAAATCGACATATATTTGAAATGAAAACTAAATAGATTTTATTTCCTGTCTTTTTTTTTCTTTTAGAGTCATGTACACTTTTAGAAGCATTTTAAGAAAGTGAAGTGTAGAGTGGTATGTAAAATGCACATTCAAATGTTCAAGGTGATGATGTAAAATACAGGTGGTAGCATAGTAGTCAAAGCCTCAATAAGTAATAGTAACAGTTATTCAGTGAACTATATTTTTGGTGGGTGTATTTAGGATGTACATTTGCTGACAAATCCTTTAGCACACTCATCATTAGCTACATTTGATATGAACTTTCTTTTTTCATTTAATTTTTTTTATTATGTAGTGCATCAAGTTATTTTATTTTTCTGAGCCCTATGTAGCTAACACATGGTACAACAATAAAACATAACGTGCAGCAGAAAAAAAATTGGAAATGTTGCCAATTTTTTTGAGGAGCTTTCTAATAGTTTTATCATCTATTTGACATATAATTTTCAATAATATCAATCAATATCATCTTTATACTTTTTGGCAGGTAGGCATAATGTTTCACTTAAAAGTTATTATTGTTAGCCAGATACCATGGCACATGCCTGGAATCCCAGTGTCTTGGGAGGCCAAGGTAGGAGGATCTCAGGTTCAAGGCCAGAGGCAGCCTTTGAAAACTGGGGAGGTCTTGTCTCAAAATAAAAACTGAAAAAGGGACTGAGGGTGAAGCTCATTGGTAGAGTGCTTTCCCAGCATGTGTGATGCCCCGGAGTTCAACCTCCAGTACTGAAAAAAAATTGTTAGTAATAATGATAACTGGCTCAATTATTGAATGCATCATTTGTATTTACCATTGTATTAGTCATTTTATGTATGTTATTTCACTATTCTTCATTGTATTACTATAGCATTACTAATAGTGTCACTATTTTACCAATAAAATTTTACTGGGGTTCAAAGCGGTAACACTACATCCTAAAACAGAGAAATGTGAAGCAAGAATTTAAGACCTGATATTTCATGTTTCAAGTCCTCAAATTTCACATTGCCAAACAAAAAAACCTTATAAACCTTGGTTATTAGGTAAGTCATTTGTTATCCTATTCTAGTTTCCTTGAGTGATTAATAGTATTTTAACAACAAAAATGACCTCCTTTCCTGTCATTGGAGACAATAAGGGAAGAACAGTAAAGCTGTCCCTCTGTGTAGTTATTTTGCTAGGGAACTGGCAAATAGCTGAACTCCAGGGAACCAAATGGACAATGGCAGCTGGAAGCAAAGAAAACTGGGTGAGCATATTGTTCTTTCAGAAGTGGTGGAGCTAGCTTCAGGGTCAGCAAGAGCTGCCTGAATGAGAAATTAGACTCCTGTTGTCCCTAGATCGTACTACGTATTATTCAACTGAACTGGAAGTGGCAACTAAGGTACTTTCTAGAAATTTTCTTTATTTGAGTGAAGAATCAAAGTGAACTATAAAAAAATCAATATATCTTTGATGACTAGAGCTGTCAGAGAAAAAGTATGAAACACCTGATTTTGGTGGATAAAATAGCTCAACGATGCTTTCAAGCAGACGGTGTTGAATTTACTCTCTTTATTCCTTTGGCAACCTGAATTCCCCAAGGCAGAAAAATTTCCATCTCAGGCACCTTTTTCTCTCTTCTGCCAGAGGATATCAGAGAACTTGCTTAGCATAAGCCAGGTCTAACATGGTAGTAGAAAGGTGTTCACATCCTCAGGAACATCTGTTACCTAATAAGGAAGTTGTCAGTGGATAAACTCTGGCTTCCTGCCTGTCCAGCTGCCTGTGTGCTGATTTTATTTCAGGATCCATATGCTTTATTTGAGCACTCTCAGTGTGACCGGGCTGCAGTTTACTTATGACAGTATCTCCATCATTAATGAACACCCTTCGTTGGCTCTCATTGATTTGCTCTCTCAATTCCCTACTCCATCACACATACCTCTTGGGATCATGTCCCAAATAAGCACAGGCAGTGAAGTCCCTGCCTCAGAGTCTTTTTTTGAAGAACCCAATCTATTCTCTAAAAATGCGTTAAAATATAGGGATATGATCTAACATAATTGCTTTTCATATCATTATATTTAATGATCTTAATTATTCATACTGTGTCCCACATAATATTCTATAAACTCTGAGGTTGGCACAGCGTCTGCTTCTTTTTTCTTTTGTTCTCTCTTCTTTTTTCCTCCAATAGCTGTTTTCCCCTTGCATCTGGTATAGAAGCACATGTTAGATGTTCGATAAATACTTGTTGTTTAATTGAAGTTCCCATAACTGTGTGTGATTGATGTTATTAGATTATTTAATTAAATGAGTAACTTGCCCAGTACTAAATTGACTGACAATTGGCAAAGACAAGACTCCAATTCAGGTCTCTCTACTTTAGCAAAGTCAACTGAATCCTTCCCCAACAGCCTAGATCAGAAAAAAATCGATCACATTCTAATAGTCCTATTTGAGACTGCAGTTTCTGAATACTAGAAAGTTAAAAGAATATTCAAATCTGAACTCCTTCATAATTTATAATCCTTCTCATGAACATATGCAACCATTATGGTCAAAAGATGCTTCTATGAAGTGTGCTTGTGATCTGCAACTGTATGTATGCCCTGGAGATTGGAGAATACCCTTTATGCTGGTTAGAGTATGGTACCTGAAAGTAAAAGTGAATTCACACATGGGCCATTTCTCACCCCAAGTCTCTGTTCTTAGAATTTCTTCTTTGTATTAGAAGTGTGTTATATACTTAAATTATTTATGAGATGTCAAATTGAATGAGGTTTTTATCTTTGTTTTATTTTACAGACCAAGTGAAGCTTCTCAGTCTAAATAGTGACCATGAACCAGAAATCTAGGTACAGTAAAAATTCAGGAGAATCCCAGCATATTACTATTAAATATTTTCATTTATGCTAAATTTAATATGGGTGTTTTAAATTATTTTATAGATACAAATATAAATGATTTTCTAATTGTATAACTCTAGTTGTCTGGTGACTAACCAAATATATGTAATCTACCATGGCTATATAAACATACATATTCCATAAATTTAGCAGTGTAAATAGCTGTTTGTAATATTGAACTTAATTATATAAGCATTTAAAATTAAATATGTAAAATAACTAGTTAGAAAAGTAATTTATGTTAATATCACAATTGACAAATTTTTAAAAAACTATCATATGTGCATTTAGTATCAGTGTCTCCATTACCATTAGCAGCACACATTGAGTCATTTAACTTTCAAGTTCATCTCCATTTCCATTGAGATATAGCATGTCTTAACCAATAGGAATTTTATCTCAAGTCACATGATAGTATTCGCATAAGATGAGGATAATTTATTTTCTTTTATCCCCAAGAATATGTAGTTGTAATTTTTTATGTCATTCTCCACTTCTGTATAGATTGAAACTGATTTTTAAAAGGCATCTTTATAAAGACACCCCAAGTTTTCAAATGTGATTTCATTTCCTTATAGTTATTAAATGTATTTATTTTCTTTTGCTTTATTATTCTATTACTTCTATGAGAGTCAAACTGGAATTAATTGAGGTCATTTTGGCCTATTATACTTCCCCTAAACAAAATATATTGCTGTTTTGTGTGTGTATGTGTGTGTTTGTGTGTGTGTATGTATATATATGTGTGTGTGTGTGTGTATCTTGTATATAGATATCTCTCTCTCTCTCTGTGTATGTATTTTCTCTCTTTCTCTCTTTCTATATATATGTAATATATATAGACTGCACATATCTATATATGTAATATATAGATATATATGCACACACACATATATTACAGAGAGAGAGAGAATGTCCTTCAACACGAGAATGATCTACAGACATAAAAGGTAAGTCTCCTTTCTATAAAGAAGAATTTTGGTAAAAACCATTTTGTTCATATTTGAGTATTTGGAAAAAGTTAGTTTACTACCTGCAGCAATCTTTTGGTCTTATTTTCTTGCCTTCGTAGTGGATGAAGCATCTCAACTTTTTCAATAAAACTAAAAGTCTACTGTTAAACTAAATACAGGAATTTTGATAATTTAAACGTGAATTTTATAATTACTTTTGCAAATACTCCAAATGAATCTATGCTTATATGTGTGCATGCATATTATATGTGTTTGTATGCTTGTATGTATGTGTATCCCCCATGTGTCTGTCAGTTTATCATGCAGTGGAGGCTTGTGTGCTGTTGTGATGGTGAAAGTTATGGCATTGGCATTTCAGATACCAGGAGGGCCACTCATGATTTCTGCAGAGCTTCCAGACAATGACAGACTATGGAGAAGGACCTGGCAGCCCACTCCAGGAATAACTGTTGTTGCTGTTGTTAGGTGCTGTCGATTCGGTGTCCAACTCATAGTGACTCTATGTATAACAGGGGAAACACTATTGTCAGTGCTTCTCTACTATTCATAGGGTTTTCAATAGCAGATTGATTTTTGAGAGTGGGTTGCCAGGTCCTTCTCTCCTGAAATAATTAACCATTGAAAACTCTATGAAAAGCAGAAAAGCATTGTGAAATGTAGTACCAGAATATGAACCCCTAGGCTGAGGGGCATTCAAAAAAAAGACTGGGGAAGAGTTACCTCCTCAAAGTAGAATTGACCTTAGTAATAGAACTGGAATGAAGCTCCTGGGACCTCCATTTCCAGATGTGGTCCAACTCAAAATGAGAAGAAACCCAGTGGCTGCAACAATAGGCTCAAACATAAAAAAATCTTATTCATGGCACAGTGTGGTCAAGTGTTTCCTTCTGTTGTACATAGGGTCACTATGAGATGGACCCGACTCCACTGTACTTAACAACAATATTTGTGTATATGTAAATGGAGAGGAGCAGTAGAAATTGTTTTGAACACATTTTTGAAATATATTAGGCATAGCAATGAGATAGTATATTGTAGAAAAGGTAAAATAGCCATAACTATGTTACTAAAGATATACATTTTAAAAATATATAATTCTGTTTGCATATAACAAAGTATTCTTTTAATATATTGCACCTGTTTTAATTTTTTTGTATTAATGAATCACTTGACCACCCTACTCTTTCCAAAAATTAATTAATACACATAATGATCACAACAGAGTCATACAGGTTGCTTTTATAACTCTTGACTCTAGAGTAAAACAGATTTCCAAATAGTATCTTAGAGAGTAAAGCTGCTCTATGGTGGATTTTAGCTCAGTTGGTAGAATGCTACTCTGTGCTCTCTGAGGCATTCAATCCTCAGTACCTGCAAAATTGGGAGAAGGAGATGGCAGCCCACTCCCAAAGAAAAATAAAAAACAAAACAAACAACAACAACAACAACAACAACAAACAATCAGCCTTTGAAAACCCTAAGAATAGCAGAGAAGCCCTAACATAGTGCCTGGCATGGCACAGTGTTGGAGACTGGTTTATTCTGTTGTACATAGGGTCCCTGTGAGTCATATGTGACTGGATGACACCTATTAAAAACATATCTTTTCAAATTTCTTTTTGTTTCTCCGCTGTCTCCTTGCTAGATAATAAGGAAAGTCTGATAATAATGGTGTCATTCCTTGAAAAAGCCATTGGACGATGTTTGTTATTAGCTGTGCTTCACTCATTTGGATTCACTCAGCCAAAAATTATGACAAAATCAAGTAAAAGCAATATTAAAGGAAAATTGACATTCTTTTCTATAAAATATAAAACAATTGGTAGTGTGTGTTCTACAATGATTTGTTGTATAGATAAGTGAGTGGGCACACTGAAAGGCAGATACTGATGGGTGGGATGATAAAAATTCATAAATATACTTAACACTAAATCATGTTCTTCTGTAGTACTTATTCCACTTTACTTATTTCTACTTGCTAGAGTAGTAGACATATTAAAATATTAATTTTCCGCTTTACTGGAATGATTTCAGAGTCAAGTGCCATTAAAATTCTGAATGTAAATATGAAAAAAGATGATATGACTCAAACAATCCACTTCATTGGTTTTTTAAACAATTTATTTGCTTTTTTAAAAAAATCTACTATTTCAAAGAATTTAATTGCTTTTGGAGATACATGTGGAGGCCAGAAAGGCTATTACAGTCTTGTGAAATATTGTATGTCACTCAAAAAGCATTGGATAGTCCCATAGTTTAAGCTTGTAAAACAAAGGGCAGCTTTTCAGAGGCAGGTCAATGTGTGATGGTCAAGGGCACATTTCACTGCCATAAAGAGCATATCCTTTGTACTCTTTCTCTTTTAAGTTACTACATATTTCAATTAGAGGAACCAGCTGAAAAATGCCATACAGGGCACCTCTGTGTGAGTGAAGAAATTGCTCACTGTTAGCAGGCTTGGAGCATTGAGAGACAGTAGGGTTAAAAGCTCTGAAGAAGAGGTTTCTCATTATTAGTGGTCAAAGGGGATTATAAACTATGGATTATGATTTAACCTGATGTCAGAGAGATGACATAGTATCCATCAATTGTTCTCTTATCTCATGACTTTCCCATTCTTCACTGCTAAAATCAACTTAATTGGCTTTTTGATTATAGTAGCCCATGGAATCTATTCCTTAAACATGCAAACACATAAAAGGTGAAAACATATACAGAAGCTATTCTCTAATGAGTGTTTTTTTTAAATCTTCATCTTTTCTCAATATTCACAAGATTACTAGTGCTAAGACCTGTGTGCTCAGTGGCCATACCACCTTGTGCCCTGGTATACCACATGTCAGCATACAACACGGAGCTGCTGAACACACACTGTTGATGATTCTGCTCTTTCAAAACCTGGTTCATATTCTGAACCAGGTCCAACTCTGAAGAAATCCCAAATCACTATGAGTTGGACACTGACTCCACACCACCTAACAATGACAACAACAACTATTATTTCAAGAGTGGGCTGCCAGGTCCTTCTCCCTAGTCTGTCATTGTCTGAAAGCTCCAGTGAAATCATGAGGGGCCCTGCTGGTATCTGAAATGCCAGTGGCATAACTTTCACCAATCCCATTTAACAGGGATTGACAACGGCAGTGCTGACCCAGAATAATAATAGCTCTCAGAACCTTTGTTTTCCCTCTGCCTTTTGCAACACAACACAAATCCCCTTGTTAACAAACAGCTAAAACTTTGAGACTTCCACCCTTATAAACATTTTACGTATATTAACTCATTTAATACTTACAATCACTTTATCAGTTAGATAGTATTCTTACCTCCATTTCACAGAGTGAGTAGGTAATTATCTCAAGGTTACACAGGCCAGTAGGCAACGGAAGAAATCCGAGCCAAACAGCCTACCTCCAGCATTCCTGCTTTCCTTCACCCTAACCACAGAACAAAGGACAGTCATTCAATTTTGTCTTTTCGATATCACAAAAACCTGTCCCAGACTTTCCTGGTTTTGAATATCACATTTTGTAGACTTAGCCTATGTAATTTTAGAGTGCTATAAAACACTGAATAGATTTGAATTAGTTGGGAAAACAAAAGTGACAAAAGGGACTTCTTTGTGACAATATATTTAAAATTATTTACTCTTTTGGGGATAATGGCAGTTCTCTGATCTGAACACATGAGAGGTTGACCAATTTTCATTCATTCATTCATGCATTCACTTGCCTCTTTCTGGATATTTTACTTTAGCGTGAATATTAGGTATCATTATGATTAATGTTAGGTGTCTATGGCATCAGATTTATGCAACCCATACTTGATAGTTCTTTTACATATTATAATAATGCTCAATATTTCACTTCCTTAATATAGATTTAATATAACATAGATATCACACCATCAATATTTGGAGTAAAAAATACCTATGCCTTACAAATTAGCTTTAAATAAAAATTTAAAAGTAGTATGCAAGGAAATGTTAAAGTTTTCTATTGCCTGTCATAAAATGTTGATTTCAGCCACTAACATTAGTTATATCATAACTCACTCTGACATCAGTGATATGGCTCTAAGTAACTGGATATAGTTCATCCTACTTGTAATTAAATCAATGTAGATTTTACTTGCATTGGGACTACCATTCAGGTTGTAATCACATTGTAGACACAAAAACCTCAAGGTATATCAAATTATTTATACTACTTGAAGATTTTGTTTACTAATTCTTATCATTATACATCTATAATTTTTTCTCTCCCTGAAATGCTTCTAATTCAGCAAGTTCTTAAAGCTTAATCCAAGTATCAATTTATAATGATTTACTAACCCTGCTGTCTAATTTACATAAGCCTCCATGATCATCTCAATGCAACTTTATAACTCAACCATTAACATTTATTGAGTTAATTATTGTTTTAGTTATACTTCTTGATCACAGAAATCTCTGCATTAGGAAAACATGAACCTTATTTTACCCGACCCTTATATTAACTGAAAAATAAGTATTTAAATAGCAGAACAATGAATAGTAACTGTTTCTTCCTAACTCATATACCATATAATGTAGAACTGCAGTAGACATTATTCTGAAATGCCCAGGTTTCCAGGTTCCTTTTATACATGTCTTGGAAAATCTATGACACTTATATAAATGCCTGGGTAGAACCACTGAATATTACAGGGTACTCATTCTTGGGATTACATTACAAATATGTAACTTCATCTGGGCCAACTGGTCCTGATCTTGAATAAAATAGCTTCGCTGTCAATTGCCTATGGTAACGACATGGCAAGCAGTAGAAAATAATCAAGGATGAACATATTTAAAGGTGGGGGGAAAGTAATATACTTCAAACTTTCACCAATAATTTATCTATGCTACTTCTCATTTACCATTTTTTTCCAGTTACAAATTGTACCAGTGTATTGTCACTATTTCTGGTCTATATGCTTCCAGTTTATACCAAATGCCTCCAAAGAAGAAAAATATTACCTACCTTTTGAAAATATTTGTTAGCTGAGCATGGTGGTGCACACCTATAATCAAAGTGACTCTAGGACTGAAAGTAGGACAATCACAGGTTCGAGGCCATAGGTAGCCTGTGTAACTTAGGGAAACACTATCTCAATTTTAAAAATAAAAAAAGGGGCCAGGGGTACAGCTTAGTGGCAGAGTGCTTGCAAAACATGTATGAGGCCCAGGGTTCAATACCCTCAGTTTCACAAAAACCTTGTTTATGAATCTGTTATTTTTATATTCATTTATTCACTTTTGCTTTCATTCTCAGTACCTAATACACATTAAATAGTTCCTAATGCTTCTTGATCAAAGTCATTCTCACTAATAATGATTTATTAATATTAGTATTATATATGAGAGGGTACTATTTAGAAATTGATATACTGTTATTCCCCACTGACCTGAAATCTTAAACTGTAAACTGTGAAAATAAAGTAAAGCAAGTTGGATACAAGAAATACATTTCTCATAAAATTACTTGATATTATAATGGATCACCAAGATTCAAGCATTTCTCTTTCTGCATAATTAAAAGAATACTGGTATTGTTTTTTTCTCTCTGACATTTGTTTAAATCTGAAGAGAGGTGATTAAGCAAGTTCTCTTATATTCTACCAGCTCTAGGAGTTTTTACTTTATTGCTATTAAAAAGCATTGCCAAGAAGCTGCTGATGCTATATTAGCCCATTTTAAGACTGTAACCAATAAGGTTAAATATTTAATAATATCTATGATATTTTATGGTGTCATCTGCATAAAGCAGGTTGTTAATGAGTCTTCCTCCAATCTTGATGCTACGTTCTTCCTCATAAAGTCCAGCTTCTCGGATTATTTGCTCAGCGTATAAATTGAAGAGATAGGGTGAAAGTATACAGCTCTGACGCACACCTTTCTCAACTTTAAACCACTCACTATTTCCCTGTTCTATTCGAACAACTGTCTCCTGGTTCATGTACAGATTTCTCATGAGCACAATTAGTGTTCTGGTATTCCCATTTTCCGAAGTGTTATCCATAATTTGTTATGATCCACACAATCAAATGCTTTTGCGTAGTCAATAAAACATAGATAGACATCTTTTTGATATTCTCTGCTTTCAGGTATTATCCACCTGACATCAGCAATGATGTCCCTAGTTCCCCGCCCTTTTCTGAATCCCGCTTGATTTTCTGGTAATTCCCTGTCTACATACTGCTGCAGTCGCTTCTGAATGATCTTTAGTAGAATTTTGCTGGTGTGTGATATTAATGATATTGTCTGATAGTTTGCACATTCACTTGGATCCCCTTTTTTGGGAATAGGCACAGATATGGATCTCTTCCAGTCAGTTGGCAAAGTAGCTGTTTTCCAAATCTGTTGGCATAAACATGTTAAGACCTCCAGTGCTCCATCTGTTTGTTGAAACATCTCTATTGATATCCCATCAATTCCTGGAGCCTTGTGTTTCACCAGTTCTTTCAAGGCAGCTTCCACTTCTTCCTTCAACACCATTGGTTCCTCTTCATATGCAGCCTCTTGGAATGGTTGGTCATCTACCAATTCTTTCTTGTATAATGACTCTATGTATTCTTCCCATCTTCTTTTGATGTTTCCTTCATCATTTAATATGTTCCCTGTAGAATCTTTCACTACTGCCACTTGAGGCTTGAATTTTTTCTTCACTTCCTTATGCTTGAGAAACACAGAGCGTGC